>JASWHV010000064.1:410000-412500 GCA_030760725.1 Neostapfia colusana
CGACAGTTTCGCACCCATCAGCCAACAGCCTGACATGACCAGCAGCCTCTCAGCCGCCAGAACACATCTCACCGAAGACATGGTGGGTGCACGATGTTTCACATATCAAACAGTATCACACCGCTTCGCCAACAGCTTGAAATGACCAGCAGCCTCTCAGCCACCGGAACACATCTCTCCGAAGACAAGGAGGGTGCACCGTGTGTCCCGTATCCGACAGTTTCGCACCCATTCGCCAACAGCTTGAAATGACCAGCAGCCTCTCAGCCACCAGAACACGTCTCACCGAAGACACGGAGGGTGCGCCGTGTTTCCCATATCGGACAGTTTCGCGCCCATTCGCCAACAGCTTGAAATGTACCAGCAGCCTGTCAGCCGCCAGAACACATCTCACCGAAGACACGGTGGGTGCACCGTAATACCCGTATCGGTCCATACCATCGCATGATAAACCAGAATCCGTACGGCCACCAGCCCACCATTGCGATGGCTGACAGTGCAACCAGATCTTCAAGCATTGGGTACATGCAATTCACTAAATAGTAAGGCCACAACACCCTAAGCCCACAAGAATCTTGTTTGAGCACTGCCCACCCCGACAGGAAAACGGACCGGTAACCATCCAGCCAACAATCCGTCCCATACCCGGGGGACGCCACAGCCACGTTTATCTGGCACCAGGATGATGTATCCACCCAAAAAGGGTGGCACAATGTGTCCCGAAGCCAAAATCCGTGTTGCACCGTCGCATCTGTGTTCATCTCAGTGAAGGTCCCCAAGGCCGGTAGGATGTTGGCAGCCTTGGATCATCCCAACACCGAGATCCGGTGGATGTAGTACACCGCGAGGGGAGGTAATCAAGGTTCCTTTCAGTATCCGACATCATCCTACTTTGCCCCGAGCTGACAGACCACCTCCCCCTAATATACCTTAGGAGCGCCCCCCCTCCCAGGAGTATGGGGGATTTTTGGGACTGCTGAGCGCACTATTTGGGAGAAGCCCAAAAAGTGGTATTTTTCTGATTTTGCCGCGCCAAGCCTCCAAAACGGGTGGGTTATCTAGTTTCAACTTGGGTTCCCAGACTTCCCGTATTCTTTCCGGAGGCCTCCTGCTGTGTTAAAATACATCAAATGGCAATGTCCGAACATGTATTCCAACAAGGTACAGTACGGCATCCCTGGACCCGAGTTCCTGAGATCCCGACTTTCCCGATTTCGACCCAGGAGGCCATCCATGCATTCCAAAACCTTCAAAATGCACCGTCCGAATGATTATTCAGCCAAGGTCCCGTCAGGCCACCGGGGATCCCAGTTAGTGAGTTTTACCGACTTTCCCAACTTTCCTCATTTCGACCCAGATGGCCATCCACGCATGAAAAACCATCAAGTTTTACCATCCGAACGTGTGTTCCGTTGAGGTCCGTCCGCCCCCGGGACACATGTTCACGAGTTTTCCCATCTCTCAGCCACCGGAACACGTCTCTCCGAGACAAGGTGGGAGCACCGTGTTTCCCGTATCCGACAGTTTCACACCCATCAGCAAACAGCTTTACATGACCAGCAGCATCTCAGCCGCTGGAACACGTCTCACAGAAGCCAAGGTGGGTGCACCGTGTTTCCTGTATCCGACAGTTTCACGCCCATTCCGCAACAGCTTGAAATGTACCAGCAGCCTGTCAGCCGCCGGAACACGTCTCACCGAAGACAAAGGTGGGTGCTCCATGTTTCCCGTATCCCACAGTTTCGCACCCATTCGTCAACAGCTTGAAATGACCAGCAGCCTCTCAGCCACCAGAACACGTCTCACCGAAGACACGGAGGGTGCACCGTGTTTCCCGTATCCGACAGTTTCGCGCCCATTCGCCAACAGATTGAAATGTACCAGCAGCCTGTCAGCGGCCAGAACACGTCTCACCGAAGACACGGTGGGTGCACCGTAATACCCTTACCGGGCCATACCATCGCATGATAAACAAGAACCCGTACGGCCACCAGCCCACCATTGCGATGGCTGGAAGTGTAACCAGATCTTCAAGCGTTGGGTACATGCAGTTCACTAAATAGTATGGCCACAACACCCTAAGCCCACAAGAATCTGGTTTGAGCACTGCCCACCCCGACAGGAAAACGGACCGGTAACCATCCAGCCAACAATCCGACCCATACCCGGGGGACGCCACAGCCACGTTTATCTGGCACCAGGATGATGTATCCACCCAAAAAGGATGGCACAATGTGTCCCGAAGCCAAAATCCGTGTTGCACCGTCACATCTGTGTTCATCTCAGTGAAGGTCCCCAAGGCCGGTAGGATGTTGGCAGCCTTGGATCATCCAAACACCAAGATCCGGTGGATGTAGTACACCGCGAGGGGAGGTAATCAAGGTTCCTTTCAGTATCCGACATCATCCTACTTTGCCCCGAGCTGACAGACCACCTCCCCCTAATATACCTTAGGAGCGCCCCCCCTCCCAGGAGTATGGGGGATTTTTGGGACTGCTGA
>JASWHV010000064.1:420000-422500 GCA_030760725.1 Neostapfia colusana
AGCCTCTCAGACACCAGAACACATCTCACCGAAGACACGGTGGGTGCACCATGTTTCCCGTATCCGACAGTTTCGCACCCATCAGCCAACAGCTTGTCATGACCAGCATCCTCTCGGCCGCCGGAACACGTCTCACCGAAGACAAGGTGGGTGCACCATGTTTCACGTATCCAACAGAATCGCACCGCTTCGCCAACAGCTTGAAATGACCAGCAGCCTCTCAGCCACAGGAACACGTCTCTCTGAAGACGAGGGTGGGTGCACCATGTGTCCCTTATCCGACAGTTTTGCACCCATTCGCCAACAGCTTGAAATGACCAGCAGCTTCTCAGCCACCGGAACACATCTCACCGAAGCCACGGCGGGTGCACCGTGTTTACCGTATCCGACAGTTTTGCACCGATTCGCCAACAGCTTGAAATGACCAGCAGCCTCTCAGCCACCAGAACACGTCTCACCGAAGACACGGAGGGTGCACCGTGTTTCCCGTATCCGACAGTTTCGCGCCCATTCGCCAACAGCTTGAAATGTACCAGCAGCCTGTCAGCCACCAGAACACGTCTCACCGAAGACACGGTGGGTGCACCGTGTTTTCCATATCCCACAGTTTCGCAACCATTCACTTACAGCTTGAAATGACCGGCAGTCTCTAAGACACCGGAACACATCTCACCGAAGACACATGGATGCACCATGTTTCCCGTTTCCGACAGTTTCGCACCCATCAGCCAACAGCTTGACATGACCAGCAGCCTCTCAGCCGCCAGAACGCATCTCACCGAAGACAAGGTGGGTGCACGAAGTTTCACGTATCAAACAGTATCACACCGCATCACCATCAGCTTGAAATGACCAGCAGCCTCTCAGCCACCGGAACACGTCTCTCCAAAGACAAGGCGGGTGCACCGTGTGTCCCATATCCAACAGTTTCACACCCATTCGCCAACAGCTTGAAATGTACCAGCAGCCTGTCAGCCACCGGAACACGTCTCACCAAAGACACAGTGGGTGTTTCACGTATCCAACAGTATCACACCACTTCGCAAGCAGCTTGAAATGACCGGCAGCCTCTCAGCCACCTGAACACATCTCACCGAAGACACGTGGGTGCACCGTGTTTCCCATATCCGACAGTTTCACACCCATCAGCCAATAGCTTGACATGACCAGCAGCCTCTCAGCCGCCAGAACACGTCTCACCGAAGCCACGACAGGTGCACCGTGTTTCCCGTATCCAACAGTTTCGCGCCCATTCGCCAACAGCTTGAAATGTACCAGCAGCCTGTCAGCCACCAGAACACATCTCACCGATGACACCATGGGTGCACCGTGTTTCCCGTATCCGACAGTTTCGCGCCCGTTCGCCAACAGCTTGAAATGTACCAGCAGCCTGTCGGCCACCTGAACACGTCTCACCGAAGACACGTGGATGCACCGTGTTTCCCGTTTCCGACAGTTTCGCACCCATCAGCCAACAGCCTGACATGACCAGCAGCCTCTCAGCCGCCAGAACACATCTCACCGAAGACATGGTGGGTGCACGATGTTTCACATATCCAACAGTATCACACCGCTTCGCCAACAGCTTGAAATGACCAGCAGCCTCTCAGCCACCGGAACACATCTCTCCGAAGACAAGGAGGGTGCACCGTGTGTCCCGTATCCGACAGTTTCGCACCCATTCGCCAACAGCTTGAAATGACCAGCAGCCTCTCAGCCACCAGAACACGTCTCACCGAAGACACGGAGGGTGCGCCGTGTTTCCCATATCGGACAGTTTCGCGCCCATTCGCCAACAGCTTGAAATGTACCAGCAGCCTGTCAGCCGCCAGAACACATCTCACCGAAGACACGGTGGGTGCACCGTAATACCCGTATCGGTCCATACCATCGCATGATAAACCAGAATCCGTACGGCCACCAGCCCACCATTGCGATGGCTGACAGTGCAACCAGATCTTCAAGCATTGGGTACATGCAATTCACTAAATAGTAAGGCCACAACACCCTAAGCCCACAAGAATCTGGTTTGAGCACTGCCCACCCCGACAGGAAAACGGACCGGTAACCATCCAGCCAACAATCCGTCCCATACCCGGGGGACGCCACAGCCACGTTTATCTGGCACCAGGATGATGTATCCACCCAAAAAGGGTGGCACAATGTGTCCCGAAGCCAAAATCCGTGTTGCACCGTCGCATCTGTGTTCATCTCAGTGAAGGTCCCCAAGGCCGGTAGGATGTTGGCAGCCTTGGATCATCCCAACACCGAGATCCGGTGGATGTAGTACACCGCGAGGGGAGGTAATCAAGGTTCCTTTCAGTATCCGACATCATCCTACTTTGCCCCGAGCTGACAGACCACCTCCCCCTAATATACCTTAGGAGCGCCCCCCCTCCCAGGAGTATGGGGGATTTTTGGGACTGCTGAGCGCACTATTTGGGAGAAGCCCAAAAAGTGGTATTTTTCTGGTTTTGCCGCGCCAAGCCTCCAAAACGGG
>JASWHV010000064.1:432500-435000 GCA_030760725.1 Neostapfia colusana
CTTGAAATGACCGGCAGCCTCTCAGCCACCTGAACACATCTCACCGAAGACACGTGGGTGCACCGTGTTTCCCATATCCGACAGTTTCACACCCATCAGCCAATAGCTTGACATGACCAGCAGCCTCTCAGCCGCCAGAACACGTCTCACCGAAGCCACGACAGGTGCACCGTGTTTCCCGTATCCAACAGTTTCGCGCCCATTCGCCAACAGCTTGAAATGTACCAGCAGCCTGTCAGCCACCAGAACACATCTCACCGATGACACCATGGGTGCACCGTGTTTCCCGTATCCGACAGTTTCGCGCCCGTTCGCCAACAGCTTGAAATGTACCAGCAGCCTGTCGGCCACCTGAACACGTCTCACCGAAGACACGTGGATGCACCGTGTTTCCCGTTTCCGACAGTTTCGCACCCATCAGCCAACAGCCTGACATGACCAGCAGCCTCTCAGCCGCCAGAACACATCTCACCGAAGACATGGTGGGTGCACGATGTTTCACATATCCAACAGTATCACACCGCTTCGCCAACAGCTTGAAATGACCAGCAGCCTCTCAGCCACCGGAACACATCTCTCCGAAGACAAGGAGGGTGCACCGTGTGTCCCGTATCCGACAGTTTCGCACCCATTCGCCAACAGCTTGAAATGACCAGCAGCCTCTCAGCCACCAGAACACGTCTCACCGAAGACACGGAGGGTGCGCCGTGTTTCCCATATCGGACAGTTTCGCGCCCATTCGCCAACAGCTTGAAATGTACCAGCAGCCTGTCAGCCGCCAGAACACATCTCACCGAAGACACGGTGGGTGCACCGTAATACCCGTATCGGTCCATACCATCGCATGATAAACCAGAATCCGTACGGCCACCAGCCCACCATTGCGATGGCTGACAGTGCAACCAGATCTTCAAGCATTGGGTACATGCAATTCACTAAATAGTAAGGCCACAACACCCTAAGCCCACAAGAATCTGGTTTGAGCACTGCCCACCCCGACAGGAAAACGGACCGGTAACCATCCAGCCAACAATCCGTCCCATACCCGGGGGACGCCACAGCCACGTTTATCTGGCACCAGGATGATGTATCCACCCAAAAAGGGTGGCACAATGTGTCCCGAAGCCAAAATCCGTGTTGCACCGTCGCATCTGTGTTCATCTCAGTGAAGGTCCCCAAGGCCGGTAGGATGTTGGCAGCCTTGGATCATCCCAACACCGAGATCCGGTGGATGTAGTACACCGCGAGGGGAGGTAATCAAGGTTCCTTTCAGTATCCGACATCATCCTACTTTGCCCCGAGCTGACAGACCACCTCCCCCTAATATACCTTAGGAGCGCCCCCCCTCCCAGGAGTATGGGGGATTTTTGGGACTGCTGAGCGCACTATTTGGGAGAAGCCCAAAAAGTGGTATTTTTCTGGTTTTGCCGCGCCAAGCCTCCAAAACGGGTGGGTTATCTAGTTTCAACTTGGGTTCCCAGACTTCCCGTATTCTTTCCGGAGGCCTCCTGCTGTGTTAAAATACATCAAATGGCAATGTCCGAACATGTATTCCAACAAGGTACAGTACGGCATCCCTGGACCCGAGTTCCTGAGATCCCGACTTTCCCGATTTCGACCCAGGAGGCCATCCATGCATTCCAAAACCTTCAAAATGCACCGTCCGAATGATTATTCAGCCAAGGTCCCGTCGGGCCACCGGGGATCCCAGTTAGTGAGTTTTACCGACTTTCCCAACTTTCCTCATTTCGACCCAGATGGCCATCCACACATGAAAAACCATCAAGTTTTACCATCCGAACGTGTGTTCCGTTGAGGTCCGTCCGTCCCCGGGACACATGTTCACGAGTTTTCCCATCTCTCAGCCACCGGAACACGTCTCTCCGAGACAAGGTGGGAGCACCGTGTTTCCCGTATCCGACAATTTCACACCCATCAGCAAACAGCTTTACATGACCAGCAGCATCTCAGCCGCTGGAACACGTCTCACAGAAGCCAAGGTGGGTGCACCGTGTTTCCTGTATCCGACAGTTTCACGCCCATTCCGCAACAGCTTGAAATGTACCAGCAGCCTGTCAGCCGCCGGAACACGTCTCACCGAAGACAAAGGTGGGTGCTCCATGTTTCCCGTATCCCACAGTTTCGCACCCATTCGTCAACAGCTTGAAATGACCAGCAGCCTCTCAGCCACCAGAACACGTCTCACCGAAGACACGGAGGGTGCACCGTGTTTCCCGTATCCGACAGTTTCGCGCCCATTCGCCAACAGCTTGAAATGTACCAGCAGCCTGTCAGCGGCCAGAACACGTCTCACCGAAGACACGGTGGGTGCACCGTAATACCCTTACCGGGCCATACCATCGCATGATAAACAAGAACCCGTACGGCCACCAGCCCACCATTGCGATGGCTGGCAGTGTAACCAGATCTTCAAGCGTTGGGTACATGCAGTTCACTAAATAGTATGGCCACAACACCCTAAGCCCACAAGAATCTGGTT
>JASWHV010000064.1:455000-462500 GCA_030760725.1 Neostapfia colusana
TAAGACACCGGAACACATCTCACCGAAGACACATGGATGCACCATGTTTCCCGTTTCCGACAGTTTCGCACCCATCAGCCAACAGCTTGACATGACCAGCAGCCTCTCAGCCGCCAGAACGCATCTCACCGAAGACAAGGTGGGTGCACGAAGTTTCACGTATCAAACAGTATCACACCGCATCACCATCAGCTTGAAATGACCAGCAGCCTCTCAGCCACCGGAACACGTCTCTCCAAAGACAAGGCGGGTGCACCGTGTGTCCCATATCCAACAGTTTCACACCCATTCGCCAACAGCTTGAAATGTACCAGCAGCCTGTCAGCCACCGGAACACGTCTCACCAAAGACACAGTGGGTGTTTCACGTATCCAACAGTATCACACCACTTCGCAAGCAGCTTGAAATGACCGGTAGGATGTTGGCAGCCTTGGATCATCCCAACACCGAGATCCGGTGGATGTAGTACACCGCGAGGGGAGGTAATCAAGGTTCCTTTCAGTATCCGACATCATCCTACTTTGCCCCGAGCTGACAGACCACCTCCCCCTAATATACCTTAGGAGCGCCCCCCCTCCCAGGAGTATGGGGGATTTTTGGGACTGCTGAGCGCACTATTTGGGAGAAGCCCAAAAAGTGGTATTTTTCTGGTTTTGCCGCGCCAAGCCTCCAAAACGGGTGGGTTATCTAGTTTCAACTTGGGTTCCCAGACTTCCCGTATTCTTTCCGGAGGCCTCCTGCTGTGTACAGTACGGCATCCCTGGACCCGAGTTCCTGAGATCCCGACTTTCCCGATTTCGACCCAGGAGGCCATCCATGCATTCCAAAACCTTCAAAATGCACCGTCCGAATGATTATTCAGCCAAGGTCCCGTCGGGCCACCGGGGATCCCAGTTAGTGAGTTTTACCGACTTTCCTAACTTTCCTCATTTCGACCCAGATGGCCATCCACGCATGAAAAACCATCAAGTTTTACCATCCGAACGTGTGTTCCGTTGAGGTCCGTCCGCCCCCTGGACACATGTTCACGAGTTTTCCCATCTCTCAGCCACCGGAACACGTCTCTCCGAGACAAGGTGGGAGCACCGTGTTTCCCGTATCCGACAGTTTCACACCCATCAGCAAACAGCTTTACATGACCAGCAGCATCTCAGCCGCTGGAACACGTCTCACAGAAGCCAAGGTGGGTGCACCGTGTTTCCTGTATCCGACAGTTTCACGCCCATTCCGCAACAGCTTGAAATGTACCAGCAGCCTGTCAGCCGCCGGAACACGTCTCACCGAAGACAAAGGTGGGTGCTCCATGTTTCCCGTATCCCACAGTTTCGCACCCATTCGTCAACAGCTTGAAATGACCAGCAGCCTCTCAGCCACCAGAACACGTCTCACCGAAGACACGGAGGGTGCACCGTGTTTCCCGTATCCGACAGTTTCGCGCCCATTCGCCAACAGCTTGAAATGTACCAGCAGCCTGTCAGCGGCCAGAACACGTCTCACCGAAGACACGGTGGGTGCACCGTGTTTTCCATATCCCACAGTTTCGCAACCATTCACTTACAGCTTGAAATGACCGGCAGTCTCTAAGACACCGGAACACATCTCACCGAAGACACATGGATGCACCATGTTTCCCGTTTCCGACAGTTTCGCACCCATCAGCCAACAGCTTGACATGACCAGCAGCCTCTCAGCCGCCAGAACGCATCTCACCGAAGACAAGGTGGGTGCACGAAGTTTCACGTATCAAACAGTATCACACCGCATCACCATCAGCTTGAAATGACCAGCAGCCTCTCAGCCACCGGAACACGTCTCTCCAAAGACAAGGCGGGTGCACCGTGTGTCCCATATCCAACAGTTTCACACCCATTCGCCAACAGCTTGAAATGTACCAGCAGCCTGTCAGCCACCGGAACACGTCTCACCAAAGACACAGTGGGTGTTTCACGTATCCAACAGTATCACACCACTTCGCAAGCAGCTTGAAATGACCGGCGGCCTCTCAGCCACCTGAACACATCTCACCGAAGACACGTGGGTGCACCGTGTTTCCCATATCCGACAGTTTCACACCCATCAGCCAATAGCTTGACATGACCAGCAGCCTCTCAGCCGCCAGAACACGTCTCACCGAAGCCACGACAGGTGCACCGTGTTTCCCGTATCCAACAGTTTCGCGCCCATTCGCCAACAGCTTGAAATGTACCAGCAGCCTGTCAGCCACCATAACACATCTCACCGATGACACCATGGGTGCACCGTGTTTCCCGTATCCGACAGTTTCACGCCCGTTCGCCAACAGCTTGAAATGTACCAGCAGCCTGTCGGCCACCTGAACACGTCTCACCGAAGACACGTGGATGCACCGTGTTTCCCGTTTCCGACAGTTTCGCACCCATCAGCCAACAGCCTGACATGACCAGCAGCCTCTCAGCCGCCAGAACACATCTCACCGAAGACATGGTGGGTGCACGATGTTTCACATATCCAACAGTATCACACCGCTTCGCCAACAGCTTGAAATGACCAGCAGCCTCTCAGCCACCGGAACACATCTCTCCGAAGACAAGGAGGGTGCACCGTGTGTCCCGTATCCGACAGTTTCGCACCCATTCGCCAACAGCTTGAAATGACCAGCAGCCTCTCAGCCACCAGAACACGTCTCACCGAAGACACGGAGGGTGCGCCGTGTTTCCCATATCGGACAGTTTCGCGCCCATTCGCCAACAGCTTGAAATGTACCAGCAGCCTGTCAGCCGCCAGAACACATCTCACCGAAGACACGGTGGGTGCACCGTAATACCCGTATCGGTCCATACCATCGCATGATAAACCAGAATCCGTACGGCCACCAGCCCACCATTGCGATGGCTGACAGTGCAACCAGATCTTCAAGCATTGGGTACATGCAATTCACTAAATAGTAAGGCCACAACACCCTAAGCCCACAAGAATCTGGTTTGAGCACTGCCCACCCCGACAGGAAAACGGACCGGTAACCATCCAGCCAACAATCCGTCCCATACCCGGGGGACGCCACAGCCACGTTTATCTGGCACCAGGATGATGTATCCACCCAAAAAGGGTGGCACAATGTGTCCCGAAGCCAAAATCCGTGTTGCACCGTCGCATCTGTGTTCATCTCAGTGAAGGTCCCCAAGGCCGGTAGGATGTTGGCAGCCTTGGATCATCCCAACACCGAGATCCGGTGGATGTAGTACACCGCGAGGGGAGGTAATCAAGGTTCCTTTCAGTATCCGACATCATCCTACTTTGCCCCGAGCTGACAGACCACCTCCCCCTAATATACCTTAGGAGCGCCCCCCCTCCCAGGAGTATGGGGGATTTTTGGGACTGCTGAGCGCACTATTTGGGAGAAGCCCAAAAAGTGGTATTTTTCTGGTTTTGCCGCGCCAAGCCTCCAAAACGGGTGGGTTATCTAGTTTCAACTTGGGTTCCCAGACTTCCCGTATTCTTTCCGGAGGCCTCCTGCTGTGTACAGTACGGCATCCCTGGACCCGAGTTCCTGAGATCCCGACTTTCCCGATTTCGACCCAGGAGGCCATCCATGCATTCCAAAACCTTCAAAATGCACCGTCCGAATGATTATTCAGCCAAGGTCCCGTCGGGCCACCGGGGATCCCAGTTAGTGAGTTTTACCGACTTTCCCAACTTTCCTCATTTCGACCCAGATGGCCATCCACGCATGAAAAACCATCAAGTTTTACCATCCGAACGTGTGTTCCGTTGAGGTCCGTCCGCCCCCGGGACACATGTTCACGAGTTTTCCCATCTCTCAGCCACCGGAACACGTCTCTCCGAGACAAGGTGGGAGCACCGTGTTTCCCGTATCCGACAGTTTCACACCCATCAGCAAACAGCTTTACATGACCAGCAGCATCTCAGCCGCTGGAACACGTCTCACAGAAGCCAAGGTGGGTGCACCGTGTTTCCTGTATCCGACAGTTTCACGCCCATTCCGCAACAGCTTGAAATGTACCAGCAGCCTGTCAGCCGCCGGAACACGTCTCACCGAAGACAAAGGTGGGTGCTCCATGTTTCCCGTATCCCACAGTTTCGCACCCATTCGTCAACAGCTTGAAATGACCAGCAGCCTCTCAGCCACCAGAACACGTCTCACCGAAGACACGGAGGGTGCACCGTGTTTCCCGTATCCGACAGTTTCGCGCCCATTCGCCAACAGCTTGAAATGTACCAGCAGCCTGTCAGCGGCCAGAACACGTCTCACCGAAGACACGGTGGGTGCACCGTGTTTTCCATATCCCACAGTTTCGCAACCATTCACTTACAGCTTGAAATGACCGGCAGTCTCTAAGACACCGGAACACATCTCACCGAAGACACATGGATGCACCATGTTTCCCGTTTCCGACAGTTTCGCACCCATCAGCCAACAGCTTGACATGACCAGCAGCCTCTCAGCCGCAAGAACGCATCTCACCGAAGACAAGGTGGGTGCACGAAGTTTCACGTATCAAACAGTATCACACCGCATCACCATCAGCTTGAAATGACCAGCAGCCTCTCAGCCACCGGAACACGTCTCTCCAAAGACAAGGCGGGTGCACCGTGTGTCCCATATCCAACAGTTTCACACCCATTCGCCAACAGCTTGAAATGTACCAGCAGCCTGTCAGCCACCGGAACACGTCTCACCAAAGACACAGTGGGTGTTTCACGTATCCAACAGTATCACACCACTTCGCAAGCAGCTTGAAATGACCGGCAGCCTCTCAGCCACCTGAACACATCTCACCGAAGACACGTGGGTGCACCGTGTTTCCCATATCCGACAGTTTCACACCCATCAGCCAATAGCTTGACATGACCAGCAGCCTCTCAGCCGCCAGAACACGTCTCACCGAAGCCACGACAGGTGCACCGTGTTTCCAGTATCCAACAGTTTCGCGCCCATTCGCCAACAGCTTGAAATGTACCAGCAGCCTGTCAGCCACCAGAACACATCTCACCGATGACACCATGGGTGCACCGTGTTTCCCGTATCCGACAGTTTCACGCCCGTTCGCCAACAGCTTGAAATGTACCAGCAGCCTGTCGGCCACCTGAACACGTCTCACCGAAGACACGTGGATGCACCGTGTTTCCCGTTTCCGACAGTTTCGCACCCATCAGCCAACAGCCTGACATGACCAGCAGCCTCTCAGCCGCCAGAACACATCTCACCGAAGACATGGTGGGTGCACGATGTTTCACATATCCAACAGTATCACACCGCTTCGCCAACAGCTTGAAATGACCAGCAGCCTCTCAGCCACCGGAACACATCTCTCCGAAGACAAGGAGGGTGCACCGTGTGTCCCGTATCCGACAGTTTCGCACCCATTCGCCAACAGCTTGAAATGACCAGCAGCCTCTCAGCCACCAGAACACGTCTCACCGAAGACACGGAGGGTGCGCCGTGTTTCCCATATCGGACAGTTTCGCGCCCATTCGCCAACAGCTTGAAATGTACCAGCAGCCTGTCAGCCGCCAGAACACATCTCACCGAAGACACGGTGGGTGCACCGTAATACCCGTATCGGTCCATACCATCGCATGATAAACCAGAATCCGTACGGCCACCAGCCCACCATTGCGATGGCTGACAGTGCAACCAGATCTTCAAGCATTGGGTACATGCAATTCACTAAATAGTAAGGCCACAACACCCTAAGCCCACAAGAATCTGGTTTGAGCACTGCCCACCCCGACAGGAAAACGGACCGGTAACCATCCAGCCAACAATCCGTCCCATACCCGGGGGACGCCACAGCCACGTTTATCTGGCACCAGGATGATGTATCCACCCAAAAAGGGTGGCACAATGTGTCCCGAAGCCAAAATCCGTGTTGCACCGTCGCATCTGTGTTCATCTCAGTGAAGGTCCCCAAGGCCGGTAGGATGTTGGCAGCCTTGGATCATCCCAACACCGAGATCCGGTGGATGTAGTACACCGCGAGGGGAGGTAATCAAGGTTCCTTTCAGTATCCGACATCATCCTACTTTGCCCCGAGCTGACAGACCACCTCCCCCTAATATACCTTAGGAGCGCCCCCCCTCCCAGGAGTATGGGGGATTTTTGGGACTGCTGAGCGCACTATTTGGGAGAAGCCCAAAAAGTGGTATTTTTCTGGTTTTGCCGCGCCAAGCCTCCAAAACGGGTGGGTTATCTAGTTTCAACTTGGGTTCCCAGACTTCCCGTATTCTTTCCGGAGGCCTCCGGCTGTGTACAGTACGGCATCCCTGGACCCGAGTTCCTGAGATCCCGACTTTCCCGATTTCGACCCAGGAGGCCATCCATGCATTCCAAAACCTTCAAAATGCACCGTCCGAATGATTATTCAGCCAAAGTCCCGTCGGGCCACCGGGGATCCCAGTTAGTGAGTTTTACCGACTTTCCCAACTTTCCTCATTTCGACCCAGATGGCCATCCACGCATGAAAAACCATCAAGTTTTACCATCCGAACGTGTGTTCCGTTGAGGTCCGTCCGCCCCCGGGACACATGTTCACGAGTTTTCCCATCTCTCAGCCACCGGAACACGTCTCTCCGAGACAAGGTGGGAGCACCGTGTTTCCCGTATCCGACAGTTTCACACCCATCAGCAAACAGCTTTACATGACCAGCAGCATCTCAGCCGCTGGAACACGTCTCACAGAAGCCAAGGTGGGTGCACCGTGTTTCCTGTATCCGACAGTTTCACGCCCATTCCGCAACAGCTTGAAATGTACCAGCAGCCTGTCAGCCGCCGGAACACGTCTCACCGAAGACAAAGGTGGGTGCTCCATGTTTCCCGTATCCCACAGTTTCGCACCCATTCGTCAACAGCTTGAAATGACCAGCAGCCTCTCAGCCACCAGAACACGTCTCACCGAAGACACGGAGGGTGCACCGTGTTTCCCGTATCCGACAGTTTCGCGCCCATTCGCCAACAGCTTGAAATGTACCAGCAGCCTGTCAGCGGCCAGAACACGTCTCACCGAAGACACGGTGGGTGCACCGTAATACCCTTACCGGGCCATACCATCGCATGATAAACAAGAACCCGTACGGCCACCAGCCCACCATTGCGATGGCTGGCAGTGTAACCAGATCTTCAAGCGTTGGGTACATGCAGTTCACTAAATAGTATGGCCACAACACCCTAAGCCCACAAGAATCTGGTTTGAGCACTGCCCACCCTGACAGGAAAACGGACCGGTAACCATCCAGCCAACAATCCGACCCATACCCGGGGGACGCCACAGCCACGTTTATCTGGCACCAGGATGATGTATCCACCCAAAAAGGATGGCACAATGTGTCCCGAAGCCAAAATCCGTGTTGCACCGTCACATCTGTGTTCATCTCAGTGAAGGTCCCCAAGGCCGGTAGGATGTTGGCAGCCTTGGATCATCCAAACACCAAGATCCGGTGGATGTAGTACACCGCGAGGGGAGGTAATCAAGGTTCCTTTCAGTATCCGACATCATCCTACTT
>JASWHV010000064.1:470000-472500 GCA_030760725.1 Neostapfia colusana
ACGTCTCACCAAAGACAAGGTGGGTGCACAATGTTTCACGTATCCAACAGTTTCACACCCATCAGCCAACAGCTTGAGATGACCAGCAGCCTCTCAGACACCAGAACACATCTCACCGAAGACACGGTGGGTGCACCATGTTTCCCGTATCCGACAGTTTCGCACCCATCAGCCAACAGCTTGTCATGACCAGCATCCTCTCAGCCGCCGGAACACGTCTCACCGAAGACAAGGTGGGTGCACCATGTTTCACGTATCCAACAGAATCGCACCGCTTCGCCAACAGCTTGAAATGCCCAGCAGCCTCTCAGCCACAGGAACACGTCTCTCTGAAGACGAGGGTGGGTGCACCATGTGTCCCTTATCCGACAGTTTTGCACCCATTCGCCAACAGCTTGAAATGACCAGCAGCTTCTCAGCCACCGGAACACATCTCACCGAAGCCACGGCGGGTGCACCGTGTTTACCGTATCTGACAGTTTTGCACCGATTCGCCAACAGCTTGACATGACCAGCAGCCTCTCAGCCACCAGAACACGTCTCACCGAAGACACGGAGGGTGCACCGTGTTTCCCGTATCCGACAGTTTCGCGCCCATTCGCCAACAGCTTGAAATGTACCAGCAGCCTGTCAGCCACCAGAACACGTCTCACCGAAGACACGGTGGGTGCACCGTGTTTTCCATATCCCACAGTTTCGCAACCATTCACTTACAGCTTGAAATGACCGGCAGTCTCTAAGACACCGGAACACATCTCACCGAAGACACATGGATGCACCATGTTTCCCGTTTCCGACAGTTTCGCACCATCAGCCAACAGCTTGACATGACCAGCAGCCTCTCAGCCGCCAGAACGCATCTCACCGAAGACAAGGTGGGTGCACGAAGTTTCACGTATCAAACAGTATCACACCGCATCACCATCAGCTTGAAATGACCAGCAGCCTCTCAGCCACCGGAACACGTCTCTCCAAAGACAAGGCGGGTGCACCGTGTGTCCCATATCCAACAGTTTCACACCCATTCGCCAACAGCTTGAAATGTACCAGCAGCCTGTCAGCCACCGGAACACGTCTCACCAAAGACACAGTGGGTGTTTCACGTATCCAACAGTATCACACCACTTCGCAAGCAGCTTGAAATGACCGGCAGCCTCTCAGCCACCTGAACACATCTCACCGAAGACACGTGGGTGCACCGTGTTTCCCATATCCGACAGTTTCACACCCATCAGCCAATAGCTTGACATGACCAGCAGCCTCTCAGCCGCCAGAACACGTCTCACCGAAGCCACGACAGGTGCACCGTGTTTCCCGTATCCAACAGTTTCGCGCCCATTCGCCAACAGCTTGAAATGTACCAGCAGCCTGTCAGCCACCAGAACACATCTCACCGATGACACCATGGGTGCACCGTGTTTCCCGTATCCGACAGTTTCGCGCCCGTTCGCCAACAGCTTGAAATGTACCAGCAGCCTGTCGGCCACCTGAACACGTCTCACCGAAGACACGTGGATGCACCGTGTTTCCCGTTTCCAACAGTTTCGCACCCATCAGCCAACAGCCTGACATGACCAGCAGCCTCTCAGCCGCCAGAACACATCTCACCGAAGACATGGTGGGTGCACGATGTTTCACATATCCAACAGTATCACACCGCTTCGCCAACAGCTTGAAATGACCAGCAGCCTCTCAGCCACCGGAACACATCTCTCCGAAGACAAGGAGGGTGCACCGTGTGTCCCGTATCTGACAGTTTCGCACCCATTCGCCAACAGCTTGAAATGACCAGCAGCCTCTCAGCCACCAGAACACGTCTCACCGAAGACACGGAGGGTGCGCCGTGTTTCCCATATCGGACAGTTTCGCGCCCATTCGCCAACAGCTTGAAATGTACCAGCAGCCTGTCAGCCGCCAGAACACATCTCACCGAAGACACGGTGGGTGCACCGTAATACCCGTATCGGTCCATACCATCGCATGATAAACCAGAATCCGTACGGCCACCAGCCCACCATTGCGATGGCTGACAGTGCAACCAGATCTTCAAGCATTGGGTACATGCAATTCACTAAATAGTAAGGCCACAACATCCTAAGCCCACAAGAATCTGGTTTGAGCACTGCCCACCCCGACAGGAAAACGGACCGGTAACCATCCAGCCAACAATCCGTCCCATACCCGGGGGACGCCACAGCCACGTTTATCTGGCACCAGGATGATGTATCCACCCAAAAAGGGTGGCACAATGTGTCCCGAAGCCAAAATCCGTGTTGCACCGTCGCATCTGTGTTCATCTCAGTGAAGGTCCCCAAGGCCGGTAGGATGTTGGCAGCCTTGGATCATCCCAACACCGAGATCCGGTGGATGTAGTACACCGCGAGGGGAGGTAATCAAGGTTCCTTTCAGTATCCGACATCATCCTACTTTGCCCCGAGCTGACAGACCACCTCCCCCTAATATACCTTAGGAGCGCCCCCCCTCCCAGGAGTATGGGGGA
>JASWHV010000640.1:0-22570 GCA_030760725.1 Neostapfia colusana
GCTCCTCCCGCCTCGACACTAGAGGGCTGGACACCGCCAGCCGGCCCCGCCGAGCCCTCGACAACCGCCGGCTTCTGAGCTGGCGAAGGAGGACGAGCGGGTTATGCCGCCGCCGCCGCGGGAGCTGGTCCGACCGGCATAGAAGAAGCCTGCACCGACTGGGGGGCCGGCGAAGCCACCGCAGCTTCCGGACGCTGCGACGCAGATGAGTCCCTGCAAGCATAGGGAGCTCTCAAAACAGAGATGGAGAGAACGCAAGTTCTGGAACCCTGTAAAAGCAACACTTACCGAGGGACGCGAACGCTCAAACAAGCATGGAGCCCCGGCTTCCGAGCTGGGGTAGAGCCGCCGGAGTCTGCCGCCGCCACTGGGGCCTGAGCCACAGGCACCCGGACCGGCGGGACAGGGGGTGCTCCCAGAGCCCCCCTAGGAGGCAGAGCAATAGGACTCCTGTCGGCCGCGCCTCCGGTGCCGCTCGTCATTCCAGCCCTAGAAGCCCGGGGCACCTGCGTCCCCGGACGAATCCCAGCGCTGCTCCCTCTGGCGCCGCTGCCTGCCGAGCCTACAGCCGAGACGTTCGTCGCTCGGGGCGCCTGAGCCCTCGGCTCGCCCCCGGGCGGTGCAGCGCTGGCGTCCCTCCTCGGAGCTCCTTCGCCTAAGGAAGGAGGATGGGACGCCCGGGGCTCCTCGGACTGCCGCTGTCCGAGGGGAGTCCCGTCGGAATGGAAGACCCGAGGCCTCTTGGGGTCGCCGCCTGACGAAGTGACACCTCCAGAAGGAGGACGCGAAGGTACCCCGGTCCCCTGGCTTGGTGCGAACGACGCTGTCAGAGGGGACCGGCCACGTTTCTTCTTCGGCAAACCGGAGGCCGGCTCCCCGCCCTTCCCCCTGCCGGCGGTCCGAGCTCCGTCGGCCTTCGGCGCAGGTTGGGCATCAGACGACGCCTCGCGCTCCGCTCCGGAACGCTCAACCCCAAAGATTGAGATCCCCCGGGAGACGCCACTGACCTGGCGCACGGCAATCCTGATGTCATCCAAGGTCGGCAGCTCCCGCAACAGCCTCGACCTCAGCAACGGCTCCCGGGAGAGTGGGCGGCAGGAAGCTGGCAGCATAAGAGAGTTGTCATCAAGGGGATCGCTTCTGATGCGCGCCAGTGTCTCCTTCAGTGTGACGCCCTCAATTCTGTGGAAAACCACGGAACCGAGAACTGATGTATATGTGTGCCCAGTATGTTCATCACACATATACACATCATCCACAAACTGAATTTCAGAATATATACGACCACGAATAACAGAGTTTATTACAATGTCTCATGAGTCTTGGACTCATGCTCACAGCGGAAGTCTTTATTCTAGCACCAGAAGTCTTCTAACTAACGCGGAAGCAGTCTAAGCAGCAGCAGCAGCTCCATCTCTACTCCATCCCCACAGGCAAGGTTGAGAACAGATTACACGCCTAATGCTCCACCTGGTCTTCATAGTAATCTCCTCCTGTTGCTGATGATGAAATAATAATGCAAGTTTGAGTACAATGATGTACTCAGCAAGTGCGGGAAAATATGATATGTAGCTCACAACAAGGGAGGTATAAAAAAGGCTCATTGCAGAAAGCAAAGTTATTTATCGAAACCATGATAAAACAGCAACTTAACTTTAAGTGAATGTAATCCCAACACGTATTAAAAACCAATCATACCTCCATTATGTTTATTACCTTCCATGTCCAACCAGACAATAATCAACTTCATTCTTGCTCACGAATACCTTCTCGTCTTCACTACCATCTCACGAATACCATCTCGTATTCGCTACCATTTTATCTCATAAACAATTCCGTCTCACCGAGACCAATCTCATTGCCATGACTCAACAGTCATGCAACCAATCTTATTACCCGGACTCAACAGTCCCGAAAACTGTGGCGGACCGGGATCCGCTCATCCAGGATCGCAGAGGGTGGTGCCGCGCGATGCGACACCCGACAGCACACGTCATAAGAACACATTATATTACATGGGGAAACAAACTGAATGTACAAAGTAGTACACTTCTCAGTTACAAACTAGGGTCTTTATTACACAGCGGAAGTTTCTTTTATACAACTCACGCCAACCTATCTAGCAAAAGTGGTTGCCCAGCCCTAGGGCAACCCACACTAGCTGCACTCCTCAGCTCAGCGCGGCGTGTACGGCTCCCACTCAGCCGTGGTCCCCGACGGAGGGTAACCCTCGCCGGTGGACTTGTACTCCGAGTACGTGGGTGGCTCCTCACTTGAAAAACACTTAAGCAGCAACCGTGAGCACGAAGGCTCAGCAAGGCTTAACCGACTCACCTAAACATGAAACTCTACATGAGGTGTACACTGACATAGGATAGTCATATTGCAACAAATAGACTCGCCTACAAGTTCATCCTTCATTCAACTTTTAGCAACAAGTTAACAGTTTGGGAAGCTGAAATTTAGTAAGCAGGATTTGGTGGCAAACAAGTAGCAATACAATATTATCTCATATCAGCAATATTGAATCAATGCATTTCATACATTATTCTACGTCATGACTCAGTGACCAAGTGGTACTCTTCACCGCGAGGGACGGCGAATCGACTCGATATACACCTGCAGGGAAACCCAAAGAGCACGTCACGTACGCCCACCCGTGGAGCTGCACAGCACGCTCACTCGATGTCGTACGGGACAACCTTTCACCCAACAGCCCAAACGTCGAACCGGTCGCACTGAAACGAGCAGGAGGTTCCCCACACAGAGCATCTCTCTATGCCCGTTGGCAGATTTCCACCTTGCTGCCCTCAGCCTACACCTATAAATCGGTGCGTTATGCCTCGACGCCCGGAGGTTTAGGCTACATCGGTTTATCGGGGCCTATATATCCGATATGCCTTCGGTACGTTCAAACTTGATCAGCGTGGGCCGCACACGGCTCGGTCCTCAATCGACACGGACAGGGCTGCGCAGACAAGACTCCCTCTTGCTACGCCCTAGCCCCTGCCCAGTCTCATTTTCATTACTAATGTGATCTCACATCACTCAACCGAACCCGTGCGTCCCAAGCCTATCTCGCGAGTAGATTCCAACTACTCGACTTGTACCGAAGCCCTATGAATCTTTAAGCATAGCCTATCTACTCGAGGTCTTAGACACTACCCTCACTCTTAGGGAAAAATTCTGGTTATGCAAGTGGGGTTCCATCCATCCTACACCTAATGCACAATCATACCTTATATGACACATGTAAACAAAATAAAACTTATAAAAAGGTTAATGCAAACCGGGGCTTGCCTTGTTGCTGCTGGTCAGGGGTTAAGTCTTCGTCTGGAAGAAGGAAGTCCAGCACTTCTGGGGTCTCTTCTTCAATGGCTACACGTTGAATACAATACTACATGTAAATTTAAATGCAATGTGTGAACTTAAATACATAATTGCTAATAACTCTAGCTATCCCTCCCGTTTGGTTCTGAAATTTTTTTATGGTGGATTGGTAGGGTCCTAACCAGAGTTGTGACCAAGTTTTATTTGAAACAAAGTTCAATTGAACCTTGTACAAATAAAAGCCTCTTTGGTCAATAATTGAGCCTCTAAGTAATTCTAGGGTTTTTCATGGCTCCCACCATTACTTTCTGGAAACTAGAATTTAGGATGGTTCTAATGGAGTTGGTTTCATGTCATTTGAAGAATTCTACAGAAAGTTATTTCCTAATTAAGATTGGAGAAAACCTGAAAAATGTTTCTGTACATTTTTTCTATTTTCTCTGGGCAGTTCCCTTAATCACCCAATTAGGGTAACTAAATGAACTTGGATGAGTCTGAAAATTTTTACTGGGATTCAGGGATTTTCCAATGAACCTTTCAGCCAAATTTCAGAATTTTTCATAAAGTAGTTCTCCAGATAAAATTCCCAACAGTTTAAACTTTAGGGATTTAATTATGGAAAACTATTCTCTTTCATGAGCTGAATTTGGTATTGCTAGAAAGTGCTCAGAGAGCTGAATCCAAGAAAATTTGGTTCACCCGATTTGGAGCTTTCTAGCCAAAGTTATGAGGATTTGAAGTTTGGAAGAATTCTGAAAATCGGGGGAAAAGTTTAAACTCTCGGGGCCCGCGGGGACACATGTCGAGCGCGGAGGTGTCCGGCACACCGGGGATACCACACGTGTGGAGCGCGGAGGTGTCCGGCACACCGGAGCTCACAGGGTATTTGCGCGTCAGCACAGCCGATCCCTGGCCACACCCGATCTCGATTTAAATTCTTCAGCCGCTGACACGTGGGCCAGCCAGCTTCGTCTTCCTCCCGCCGTTCTCTCGCGCCCGCACCGCCGACCTCGCCGGGGCAGACTCAGGGCTCGCCGGCTCGCCGCTTCCGGACCTCCCATGGTCTGAAACTCGCCGCCAGGGGGTTGTCGACGTCGAGGAACACGTCGGGGGTGACAGGTCGGGCTGGGGGTGACCGGAAATAGCTTGGCGACGTGCCGCGGCCTCGGTTGAGGTTCGACACCGTCGACCGTGGTTTCTAAACCCGCCAACACCTCGAACAAACGGCCCTACAGCATCAGTGTACCTCTAGGAAGCTCGACAAGGTGTCAAAAGGGTTCAGGGATGGCGGCAAGTCGGTCGGCACCGTGTGACCGATCGTGCCCACCATGACCGCCCTCGATCGAGCTCGAAATTCGTCACTCCTAGACAGTTTCACTCTACGGATGCAGAAAAGAACTTGATCGCCGGCTAGTACAGCGTCTATGTGCAAGATTTCATGACCTCCGAAAGATCATAGAGCGAGAATTTAAAGAAACCGTACCGGAAGCTCGGTTTACGGTCGCCGGAGCAAAAACTGGAAATTCTCTGCGGATTCTTCACGGTTGGCTTCCAAACTTGGAGGAGAGAAGCACGGTGGTCGCACGCTCCTGTTGCCTCTCTCGCTGTACCGTGAAAACGCCTGTGGAACGCTGCCCACGGGCGCCTGACTCTCGGCTGAGGCTAGGTCGCCGCGGTGGCGATCGTCTTTGGGCAAAGGAGGTCGGAGCTCGAGGTTTCTGGCGTTGGAGAGGTGGAGTGCGAGCTCAGGTGGCTGTCTAGCAGCTCAGGGATGCAGGAGGAGATGGTTTTGCTGGTTTTCCCGATTGAGCAGAGAGCTGCGGCGAGAAACAATGCCGCTGCTCGGGTTTGCCCGCGAGAAGATAAAGCCGGCCGACTCCTGCTCGGCTGAGGCGGTACCGGTCGCGTGGGGGCGCAAGCCGGCCGCCCTGGGCGCCAACGCGCGGAGAGGGAAGCAGCTGGTGGCGCCGGTAGCTGCTCGGTGGCGCAGCCGACAGCTGCTCGGCGGAATTTCCGACCGAGACTCTGACTTTGGGTGCAAGTTTCTCCTTCTTCCCTCTATGACATGTGGGTCCCACCCAAGGTTTTAACCTCTGAAATTTACTCCTAATCACTGTTGTAAACAGTGAGCCCCATAATACCCCTGGTGATTCAAATTATTCACCCCTGAGCCATTTGAATTGAATAGAATTCAAATTGGGTTCGGTTTGAGAGAATTTCAGCACAAGTTCAGTTTTGAATTCAAATAAAGTTTGCATTCGTCCCACTTAGCTCATGTCAAGATCAACTCCAAATGGAGTGAAAATTGGTGTGTGAGCTCACAAAAATGTGCTGAATAAGAATATGCCTCCCACTTTTAAATTCATGGGACAAAAACAGTTTGAATTTGAATGTTGTTTCAAACTGCCCTCTTTCTATCTATACCCAAAATGACCTCAAAAAGGTTTTGAATTTGGGTGAAACTGGGCATGGACATCCTTAGCAATGTGTAGGAGTTTTCATAAGTCCAGCCCACCTATATCACATGTGGGAAATACCACTTTTACAATATGTGAGTTTGTTCTCTAATGAGCATGTTGATGGTGGTTACATGCTCTTCATTTGTGTTCATCATCTTTCCTCAAATGAGGTGTGTGGTGTGGTGATGAACACTTCAAATGTGTGCCAAAACTGAGGCCCTTACATTCCTCCCCCCTTAAAAGAATCTCGTCCCGAGATTACAAAAGAAGAGGTAGCGATGTAGTAGGGACTTACCCGTGTTGAGAAGCCATGAACTCCGGGTAATTTGAGCGAAGGAATTCCTCGCTCTCCCACGTCGCTTCTTCCACGGTATGGTTACTCCAGAGGATCTTGTAGAACCACAACATTCTGTTACGTGTGGTTCGGTCTTTCTCATCAAGAATTTTCACCGGATACTCATCATAGGTTAAATCCGGTTTCAGCTCGCTGATGTCTTCGGTAGGAACAGCAGCTGTATGCTTCAAACATTTTTGCAGTTGCGAAACATGGAAAACATCATGGACACCAGCCAGGGATGCCGGTAACTCCAATCGATACGACGCTGGTCCGCACTTCTCGGTGATAGCATAGGGTCCAATGAAACGAGGAGCGAGCTTCCCTTTGACGCCGAACCGGTGCACGCCCTTCATCGGAGACACACGGAGGTACACGTATTCACCGACGTCGAAGTGCAACGGTCTACGCCTCTTATCAGCGTAGCTCTTCTGCCGGGATTGAGCGGCCTTCAAGTTAGCCTGAATTGCCCGAACGCGCTCTTCGGCGTCGTTCACCACATCAACCCCGAATGTGACCCTTTCACCGGATTCGCACCAATTTAATGGGGTGCGGCATTTACGACCGTAGAGAGCTTCGTAGGGTGCCATCTTGATACTCGCCTGATAGCCGTTGTTGTACGAGAATTCCGCCAATGGTAGGTGATCATCCCAGTTCCTACCATGGTGGATGGCACATGCTCTCAACATGTCTTCTAGAACCTGATTCACCCTCTCTGTTTGGCCATCTGTCTGAGGGTGGTAAGCGGAGCTTCTAACCAGTTTAGTACCCAAAGCAGCATGTAACTGCTCCCAAAAGCGAGATACAAACAATGCACCTCGGTCTGAGACTATGGTCTTGGGCACCATGCAAACATAGGATCCTGGCGATATATAACTCCGCATATCTGTTGGCATGGAAATGTGTATGCACGGGGATGAAGTGAGCTGACTTGGTTAGTCGGTCAACGATTACCCATATGGAATCATGTTTGTTGGATGTTAGGGGTAATCTCACAATGAAATCCATGCTCGCATCTTCCCATTTCCATGCTGGAATTTTCAGGGGTTGCAGTAGCCCTGATTTCTTCATGTGATCAGCTTTCACTCGTCGGCACGTATCGCACTCGGATACGTACTTAGCTACCTCCCGCTTCATCCGTGTACACCAAAATTTCTTTTTCAAATCTTGGTACATCTTGTTGCTGCCCGGATGAATGGAGTATTTAGACAAGTGAGCTTCATCGAGGATCTTTTTCCTCAACTCCATATCTCGGGGCACGACTATGCGGTCATTAAACCATAGCGTCTCCTCCTCATCTTTCCGGAAACACTTGATCTCCCCATTGTCTATCCGTCTCTGGAGATGTGCCATGCCTTTATCCGTCTTCTGAGCTGCAATGATGTCCTCCCTAAAAGTAGCGATGAGGGCAAGGTTGTACAGCGATCCATAAGGAACCAAGTATAAACATGGCTCTTCCTCCTCTACCGGTGTAATGGTGAGGTGATGGACATGTGATTTCCGACTCAGCGCGTCGGCAACCACATTCGCCTTGCCGGGGTGGTAGTGAATCTCAATTTCATAGTCCTTGATTAATTCTAAAAATGTATTTCAAGCTCTTGTGGTCGGTGTAGAGATGCACCAAGTTCCCCAGGAGATAGTGCCTCCACATTTTTAGCGCCAACACTACGGCAGCAAGTTCAAGATCATGAGTCGGATAATGCTGCTCATGGTTCCGAAGTTGGCGTGAGCCATAGGCGACCACACGTCCTTCCTGCATCAACACGCAGCCAAGCCCAATACCGGACGCGTCACAATACACGTCGAAGGGCTTTGTTGTATCCGGCTGAGCTAAGACCGGGGCTGTGGTGAGATGCTTCACCAATGTTTGGAATGCTCCTTCACGCGCCGTGTTCCAAACATATTTCGTCCCTTTCTCCAGAAACTCCGTCATCGGCTTGGCGAGCTTGGAGAAACTTGGAATAAATCTCCGATAGTATCCCGCTAACCCGAGGAAGCTTCTGACTTCATGAACTGAAGTGGGAGCTTTCCATTTCAGCACTTGCTCTATTTTACTTGGGTCAACCGCAATGCCTTCTGCAGAGATGATATGTCCCAAGAATGGCACTTGGCTGATTCAAAACTCGCATTTGCTGAACTTGGCGTAGAGCTTGTGGTCTCGTAATCGTTGAAGAATGACCCGCAAGTGTTCGGCATGTTCGGCTTCTGTCTTGGAGTAAACCAAGATATCGTCGATGAACACTACCACGAACTTGTCCAGCTCCGGCATGAACACCGAGTTCATGAGATACATGAAGTGGGCTGGAGCATTTGTGAGACCAAAGGACATGACGAGATATTCATATAACCCATATCTCGTCGGGAAGGCCGTCTTCGGGATATCCTCCGCCCGGATCTTTATCTGGTGATATCCAGAGCGAAGGTCCATCTTGGAGAACACACTTGCACCCACAAGTAGATCAAACAATATGTCGATTCGGGGCAGTGGGTACTTATTTTTGATGGTGACAGCGTTGAGCGGCTGGTAATCCACACACAGCCTCAGGGTTTCATCCTTCTTCTTTACAAACAGCGCCGAGCATCCCCAAGGCGAGGAACTCAGCCTAATGAAGCCCTTGCTCAACAGATCATTGAGCTGTTCTTTCAGTTCCGCCAGCTCATTTGGAGCCATTTTGTATGGTCTCCGTGATATGGGCGTAGTCCCGGATGCGAGCTCAATCTTGAACTCGACATCCCGCTCAGGTGGCATGCCCGGAAGATCATCCGGGAACACGTCGGGGTACTCCCGGACTACGGGGATGTCTTCTAATTTGAGAGCCTCGGCACTATTGATCGCTGAAACCTCTCTGACTGGATTATCTAATAGGAGGGACTGCGGACGGTGTAATGGGGAGTTGAGGTGAACCGTCCGTGATAGGGTTTCCAGGACAGCGCCATGGTAGCTTAGCCATGACATTCCCAAGATTGCATCAATCTTCTGCCCCTCAAGGATGATCATAGTGGTGGGATATATCTTCCCACATAAGCACAGTGGTGCTTTAGGAACCATCATAGTTGCTGAAATCTTTCCTCCCGGTGAGCGGATCATATAAGAACACTCGGTTGGAAAGGCTTCCAGCTGATGCTGAGCCACATATGATGCACTAATGAAGTTGTGGGTTGCACCAGAATCGAACAATATTATGATGGCTTGATGGTTGAGAGTGAACGTACCCGCCAGCACGTTGTCTCCCTCCGGGGCGTCCTCATTGTCGAGGTTGCGGACACCTCCAGTCTGCTGACCAACCTTCTTCACCGGAGGTCGGCCTCGAGCACCGCCCTGGAGCTGGGCTTGCCCACTGCTCTGCTGCCCCTGGGGACAGTCCTTCGCGAAGTGGCCCGCCTGGCCACACGTGAAGCAGGTGAAACGGGGCGGTCCCCCGCTGATCGGTGGACGGAATCCCGGGGCGTGTTGTGGCGGTGGAAACGCCCGGGGTACCGTCTGCTGCTGCTGCTGCTGCTGTCTTGGTGGTGGCATCGGCGGTCGGAACGGGGGTGCTTGGAACGAACGTCCCCCGAACTGTTGAGGCCGCGCCGGTGGCCGCCACTGCTGCCCGGATGGTGTCCTGTACACCATACGGTACTTCTGGGGAGCGCCACCCCCACTGCTAGGTGGAGCGCTGCGCTTCCTCTGCTCAGCTGCCAACTCCCGCTGAGCGTCCTCTTGCATGATCGCGGCATTGACTAAGTCGTTGAATGTGCCGCGATTCCACTGAACGAGGTGCGTCTTCATTTCGGGGTGTAACCCCCGATAGAAATGCTCCCTCTTCTTCTCCTCTGTGGAGATATAGTCTGACGCATATTGCGCCAGATGGTTGAAGGCACGGGAGTAGTCGTGGGCACTCCTCCCGCCCTGCTTCAGCTCCAAGAATTCTTGGAACTTCCTCTTCATTATTCCGGGAGGAATGTGGTAGGTGCGGAACGCCTCCCGGAACTCTTGCCATTCCACGGCATGGCCAGCCGGACGTGAGGCGACATAGTTCGCCCACCACGCACCAGCGGCACCGTGGAGCTGTTGTGCTGCGAACAGGGTCTTCTGTCGCTCCGTACACTGGAGCAGCCCAAACTTGGACTCGATAGTCCGCAGCCAGTTGTCCGCCTCCAGTGGTTCTTCGGCTTCGGTGAACACTGGAGGGTGCGTACTCATGAAATCCGAGTACGACACTTCACGGGGCTCACGAGGCCCTCGCTCTTGACGTCCCCCCACCTGGGACGTATTCTGCACGATCGTGCGGAGCAGGTCGGTCTGCTCCTCACGACCTCCCACCAGTGCCGCTATCACATCCGCTAGAGTAAGCGGAGGCGGCGGTGGTGGCTGCTGCTGCGGGGTGATGTCGTAGGCCGGTGGCTGGGAGTCATCACCTCCCTGTTGGCTAGAGCCACCAACCTCGTGCGTGGTCCTAGTACGAACCATCTGCAACCACACGACAATAACATCAGTCCCGCAACAGATTGCATGCAGTCCAATAACAATAGGCGTAACGACATAATGACAATAAAAACATGCGATACATCTCGTAAGTAGATAATGTAATAACTTTGCAAAAGCTACACCATTACCAGACCAAACACTAGCTAGTTTAATCCAACTTGATGAACCTCCACTTTGGAAGCTCACCATAACTAGGTTTGGTCACTACGAGATATTACTATCGCTTTGTCATCACGTATACCACCCTTAGGGTACAACACCCTCTCCAATGAGTTCAACTGTCATTCTTCTGTCAGAATGACCAGTTTCTACCTATTCCAAGTTTTGATCTGGTTCTGGGCATCTTCATGACTCAAGTTGAATACCAAAGTTAAAGTTAACTTCAGTATCTTTCCAACGAGTATTCAATTGCCCCCAGATCAGCCTTGGTTAAAAAGTTATGCTAATTCAAAGTCAGCAGAATTTCTGGAAGAATTTTTAACAGCACCTCCCTTGGAAGTGGCTGTTTTCAACCCTAATTTCCATTAAATCCTGTGCTGAAATTTCAGAATCTTTGAATTGCAAAGATGTCACACATCTTCTACTCTTTCTAAGGAGGTATCATATGAAATTTTTGGGTTTTGCTACTGGGAGTTATCATTGAAAAACAAAACAGTTCAGAGAATGTTCTACTCTGTCCTGGTTCTGGACAGTTCACATTCCTCTGAGATTTTAGCCATCTTAAGGTGAGTTTCAGCTCTGGAAGTTTACAAAAAAGTTGTAGAGTACTTAAATACCTTTCCAGAGCTATATAGCACACCTCTCTGGGCTAAAAGACCGGTGAGTTATGCCCTGTTGAAGATCAGCAAACTTGCTGCCCAAAACAGAGCACTCTGTTTTTCAGTCTTTTTGGAACTACACTCATCACTATCCCATTCTTATACCCAACCAGGGTCCTAAATGTTGAACGATTTTAATTCCTTGTTATCATTATTTTCATGCATATGCCTACAATAACTCGGTACTACGTTCCTCACAAAAGAAAATCCTAACCGGATCATACCGGCATATACGTCTCAAGTGTGGCATTAAACGGTCTCTCGCACACGTTTTCTACACGGATACATACGTGGTTAGTACCTGCAGAAGACCACACAATAATGGTGCACTCAATGGTTGGTTTCATTTTAGGCAGTACCATATTTGAAAGTAAATACAAACGCCCATATCATTTCCATACGGACGTCCTTGAGTTAAGTCACGTCTCAAGGTACGTGATCGTGTTTCAACACCACACGACGGGGAACCCGAGTATGTCATGAACGGGTCGTCATGGTTGGGAATGTTATCAACCCAACAGATACCACCTACTACCCTGCATGGCACGCCGATGGCAAGCGCTGCGTATGTCCTCCTGGGCTATTTCCAGAGGAACACACTCTCGCATTACTGACCATGCGATGGGGTCTCCACTTACTTGCCTAATGCACGCTAGGAATCAGCGTTTCATATGAACTCAGGAACATGAAGAGTTCAAGAGGTTCATATTGACGTCTCACACCAAGCTGTGAGATCAATCCCTGAACCACGTTCCTCGTTAGGGGGAGCTAACCGAAATTGAACCGCTTTCGGTGGCGTTCCTTACCATACTTACCAGAGCGTAGGTGCGTCGTTACATAATTGAAATTCAGAATTATAACACATAGGTTAGTCTTTGCCACTTTAAGTAACTATGCTAATATAGTCCTTACTTGGGCAACTACCGAATCCTCACCGTATACCTAAGTTTTTCCCATAATGCCGTCCTTAAGTACTGTGCTATCCCCACTGCAGCTCTGATACCAGGCTGTGGCGGACCGGGATCCGCTCATCCAGGATCGCAGAGGGTGGTGCCGCGCGATGCGACACCCGACAGCACACGTCATAAGAACACATTATATTACATGGGGAAACAAACTGAATGTACAAAGTAGTACACTTCTCAGTTACAAACTAGGGTCTTTATTACACAGCGGAAGTTTCTTTTATACAACTCACGCCCGCCTATCTAGCAAAAGTGGTTGCCCAGCCCTAGGGCAACCCACACTAGCTGCACTCCTCAGCTCAGCGCGGCGTGTACGGCTCCCACTCAGCCGTGGTCCCCGACGGAGGGTAACCCTCGCCGGTGGACTCGTACTCCGAGTCCGTGGGTGGCTCCTCACCTGAAAAACACTTAAGCAGCAACCGTGAGCACGAAGGCTCAGCAAGGCTTAACCGACTCACCTAAACATGAAACTCTACATGAGGTGTACACTGACATAGGATAGTCATATTGCAACAAATGGACTCGCCTACAAGTTCATCCTTCATTCAACTTTTAGCAACAAGTTAACAGTTCGGGAAGCTGAAATTTAGTAAGCAGGATTTGGTGGCAAACAAGTAGCAATACAATATTATCTCATATCAGCAATATTGAATCAATGCATTTCATACATTATTCTACGTCATGACTCAGTGACCAAGTGGTACTCTTCACCGTGAGGGACGGCGAGTCGACTCGATATACACCTGCAGGGAAACCCAAAGAGCATGTCACGTACGCCCACCCGTGGAGCTGCACAGCACGCTCACTCGATGTCGTACGGGACAACCTTTCACCCAACAGCCCAAACGTCGAACCGGTCGCACTGAAACGAGCAGGAGGTTCCCCACACGGAGCATCTCTCTATGCCCGTTGGCAGATTTCCACCTTGCTGCCCTCAGCCTACACCTATAAATCGGTGCGTTATGCCTCGACGCCCGGAGGTTTAGGCTACATCGGTTTATCGGGGCCTATATATCCGATATGCCTTCGGTACGTTCAAACTTGATCAGCGTGGGCCGCACACGGCTCGGTCCTCAATCGACATGGACAGGGCTGCGCACACAAGACTCCCTCTTGCTGCGCCCTAGCCCCTGCCCAGTCTCATTTTCATTACTAATGTGATCTCACATCACTCAACCGAACCCGTGCGTCCCAAGCCTATCTCGCGAGTAGATTCCAACTACTCGACTTGTACCGAAGCCCTATGAATCTTTAAGCATAGCCTATCTACTCGAGGTCTTAGACACTACCCTCACTCTTAGGGAAAAATTCTGGTTATGCAAGTGGGGTTCCATCCATCCTACACCTAATGCACAATCATACCTTATATGACACATGTAAACAAAATAAAACTTATAAAAAAGTTTAATGCAAACCGGGGCTTGCCTTGTTGCTGCTGGTCAGGGGTTAAGTCTTCATCTGGAAGAAGGAAGTCCAGCACTTCCGGGGTCTCTTCTTCAATGGCTACATGTTGAATACAATACTACATGTAAATTTAAATGCAATGTGTGAACTTAAATACATAATTGCTAATAACTCTAGCTATCCCTCCCCTTTGGTTCTGAAATTTTTTTATGGTGGATTGATAGGGTCCTAACCAGAGTTGTGACCAAGTTTTATTTGAAACAAAGTTCAATTGAACCTTGTACAAATAAAAGCCTCTTTGGTCAATAATTGAGCCTCTAAGTAATTCCAGGGTTTTTCTTGGCTCCCACCATTACTTTCTGGAAACTAGAATTTAGGATGGTTCTAATGGAGTTGGTTTCATGTCATTTGAAGAATTCTACAGAAAGTTATGTCCTAATTAAGATTGGAGAAAATCTGAAAAATGTTTCTGTACATTTTTTCTATTTTCTCTGGGCAGTTCCCTTAATCACCCAATTAGGGTAACTAAATGAACTTGGATGAGTCTGAAAATTTTTACTGGGATTCAGGGATTTTCCAATGAACCTTTCAGCCAAATTTCAGAATTTTTCATAAAGTAGTTCTCCAGATAAAATTCCCAACAGTTTAAACTTTAGGGATTTAATTCTGAAAAACTATTCTCTTTCATGAGCTGAATTTGGTATTGCTGGAAAGTGCTCAGAGAGCTGAATCCAACAAAATTTGGTTCACCCGATTTGGAGCTTTCTAGCCAAAGTTATGAGGATTTGAAGTTTGGAAGAATTCTGAAAATCGGGGGAAAAGTTTAAACTCTCGGGGCCCGCGGGGACACGTGTCAAGCGCGGAGGTGTCCGGTACACCGGGGATACCACACGTGTCGAGCGCGGAGGTGTCCGGCACACCGGAGCTCACAGGGTATTTGCGCGTTCAGCACAGCCGATCCCTGGCCACACCCAATCCCGATTTAAATTCTTCAGCCGCTGACACGTGGGCCAGCCGGCTTCGTCTTCCTCCCGCCGTTCTCTCGCGCCCGCGCCGCCGACCTCGCCGGAGCAGACTCGGGGCTCGCCGGCTCGCTGCTGCCGGACCTCCCATGGTCTGAAACTCGCCGCCAGGGGGTTGTCGACGTCGAGGAACACGTCGGGGGTGACAGGTCGGGCTGGGGGTGACCGGAAATAGCTCGGCAACGTGCCGCGGCCTCGGTTGAGGTTCGACACCGTCGACCGTGGTTTCTAAACCCACCAACACCTCAAACAAACGGCCCTACAGCATCAGTGTACCTCTAGGAAGCTCGACAAGGTGTCAAAAGGGTTCAGGGATGGCGGCAAGTCGGTCGGCACCGTGTGACCGATCGTGCCCGCCATGACTGCCCTCGATTGAGCTCGAAATTCGTCACTCCTAGACAGTTTCACGCTACGGATGCAGAAAAGAACTTGATCGCCGGCTAGTCCAGCGTCTATGTGCAAGACTTGATGACCTCCGAAAGATCATAGAGCGAGAATTTAAAGAAACTGTACCAGAAGCTCGGTTTACGGTCGCCGGAGCAAAAACTGGAAATTCTCTGCGGATTCTTCACGGTTGGCTTCCAAACTTGGAGGAGAGCAGCACGGTGGTCGCGCGCTCCTGTTGCCTCTCTCGCTGGACCGTGAAAACGCCTGTGGAACGCTGCCCACGGGCGCCTGACTCTCGGCTGAGGCTAGGTCACCGCGGTGGTGATCGTCTTTGGGCAAAGGAGGTCGGAGCTCGAGGTTTCTGGCGTTGGAGAGGTGGAGCGCGAGCTCAGGTGGCTGTCTAGCAGCTCAGGGACGCAGGAGGAGATGGTTTTGCTGGTTTTCCCGATTGAGCAGAGAGCTGCGGCGAGAAACAATGCCGCTGCTCGGGTTTGCCCGCGAGAAGATAAAGCCAGCCGACTCCTGCTCGGTTGAGGCGGTGCCGGTCACGTGGGGGCGCGAGCCGGCCGCCCTGGGCGCCAACACGCGGAGAGGGAAGCAGCTGGTGGCGCCGGTAGCTGCTCGGTGGCACAGCCGACAGCTGCTCGGTGGAATTTCCCACCGAGACTCTGACTTTGGGTGCAAGTTTCTCCTTCTTCCCTCTATGACATGTGGGTCCCACCCGGGGTTTTAACCTCTGATATTTACTCCTAATCACTGTTGTAAACAGTGAGCCCCATAATACCCCTGGTGATTCAAATTATTCACCCCTGAGCCATTTGAATTGAATAGAATTCAAATTGGGTTCGGTTTGAGAGAATTTCAGCACAAGTTCAGTTTTGAATTCAAATAAAGTTTGCATTCGTCCCACTTAGCTCATGTCAAGATCAACTCCAAATGGAGTGAAAATTGGTGTGTGAGCTCACAAAAATGTGCTGAATAAGAATATGCCTCCCACTTTTAAATTCATGGGACAAAAACAGTTTGAATTTTAATGTGGTTTCAAACTGCCCTCTTTCTATCTATACCCAAAATGACCTCAAAAAGGTTTTGAATTTGGGTGAAACTTGGCATGGACATCCTTAGCAATGTGTAGGAGTTTTCATAAGTCCAGACCACCTATATCACATGTGGGAAATACCACTTTTGCAATATGTGAGTTTGTTCTCTAATGAGCATGTTGATGGTGGTTACATGCTCTTCATTTGTGTTCATCATCTTTCTTCAAATGAGGTGTGTGGTGTGGTGATGAACACTTCAAATGTGTGCCAAAACTGAGGCCCTTACAAAAACCAAACCATCCAAAACCATCCCAAAATAACCATCAAACTAATCATGGAAGTTGGTGAGGCGCTCGTGACCGTAAGCTCGGCTATCATGATAGTTTTAGACTCTGCAGAGTTTGTATCTCTTTACCCACAAGTTTGTGATTTCGTCACGCGTCGGCGACTGCAGAACCTCCATTATACCAGTACACATCCGTCGGTGTATGGCCAAGAGATCACAAAATAGCATTCACAAAGGGGCTACTAGATGTATGGACTCACTAAGGTTTCACCGGCAGGCTAGAATCTCCAATTCTCCCACCCACGGGCCCCTCTTGTGCCATGCAGTTCCCAGGGCAGTCCTCACTCAACTCCCATTCCCCGCACCTTCCACGGTCCATAACAATCTAGCAACTTACTTAATTACTCAGCTAAGCCGCACCCATACTTGGCCTTGTGGTGGCACTGTTATCCTGGCATGTGCTCGCATGAACCGATCCTTAGATCTACGGCAAGTAAACCACCATCTGTTTCTACCTCATTCACAAACCCAGGTTTGCCTAGATCTCCCTCCGATCCATGTTCATTAACAACATTAGTTTCTCATAAATCTTACGAGTGCAGTTAGCTAGACACATCTATCTCGCTTCCCAATCCCATGGACTCGGCGAAGCATAAAAGCTATCGGTACCCTCAATATGGGGTACCCCCGCGCACAGGGGAAAACTTCCTACAGAGCTCCTAGGGCACCACGTGTCCCGCGTGGCCGGACTCCCTCTCCACAGAGGAGAGCCCCGGGCCCGCCACGTGGCCAACAGAGCCGGACCTCCCCCATCCACGGGGAGAGTTCCGAAGGCTCCACGTGTCCGGCGGGGCCGGACCTCCCTCTCCTCAGAGGAGAGCTCCGGGCCCGCCACGTGACCAGCAGAGCTGGACCTCCCCCCTCTGCGGGAAGAGCTCCGAAGGCTCCATGTGTCCAGCGGGGCCGGATCTCCCTCTCCTTAGAGGAGAGCTCCAGGCCCACCACGTGACCAGCAGAGCCGGACCTCCCCCCTCCGCGGGAAGAGCTCCGAAGGCTCCATGTGTCCAGCAGGGCCGGACCTCCATCTCCTCAGAGGAGAGCTCCGGGTCCGCCATGTGGCCAGCAGAGCCGGACCTCCTCCCTCCGCGGGGAGAGCTCCAAAGGCTCCATGTGTCCAGCGGGGCTGGACCTCCCTCTCCTCAGAGGAGAGCTCCGGGCCCGCCACGTGGCTAGCAAAGCCGCGCTACCTGCCCTCGTGCGGTAGACAGCAAGAGTAAAGATGCGCCATACCTTGTCCGTACAAGGTATTCAAGACCCGCGCCTTCCCAAGACGCGGAGCACGCCTCTGTCAGGTGCCGTTGCGCCCAGTCACATCGCAGTGAAGACTGGCACGCCGCGTCAGAGGTTGTACGCCAATAAACACAGCGACAAGACATCCCCTGCCGCCCCTGCTATCATCAACCACTACGCCTAGCTTGCGGCATGGGCAGGGTGGCAAGACGAAGACTCAGAAGCCTTCACCAGAGACAACTACCGGCGTAACTGCAGTATATGGTAGATGGCATGCAATCTCCCCGAGATCACCTGTCGGGTCCCAGGCCCACCTTGTAAGCCGACCGAGCCTTGGACTATAAAAGTCTCGGGTAGGTGACGTTAGCGAGGGTTCGGCTCCTTGCACACTTACTCTCTAGCATTCTAGCACTCAACTCATCCTCAAGCTCAGAACCCCGGTTCTGAGCACCAAGCAATACAACGAGCATCTCTGCTCACCGTGGACGTAGGGTTTTACGCTCCGGCGGCCTGAACCACATAAAAATCTCTGTGTCATGCTTCCTCCTTCCATCGTCCCCAACGCGTAAGCTCTCCGCGAGTGACTAACCCCTCCAAAAAAGAACCTCCGCGGGCTGCCCAGAGCAGGCCCGGGGGACGTGTCGACGGCACACTTCGACATTTGGCGCGCCAGGTAGGGGGTTTTTCCCTTGTGCGACGAGCTTTCACCGACGAAGATGATGAAGCTTCCTTCAACGACAAGCTCTCCCCTGTAACACCCCAAAATCCTGTCAAGAGGGGAATTTAAAAATTTGTGGACGTGTTGCATGTATTGCAAAAATTTAAATTCAAACTAGAATTCAATTTAAACTCAAAACAGAAAAGAAATAGAAAAAGAAAAAGGAAAACAGAAAAAAACCGGCCAGTGGGCCGAAACCCACCAGCCGGCCCACCCTGCCCCCGCGCCAGCCCGCAGCCGCGCGCCCGCGCTCCCTATCGCGGACAGGTGGGACGCACCTGTCATCCCTAACCCCCGATCGTCCGAAACCCAGACTGTTCCCCCACGCGCGCGTGATCGCAACCGACCGGATTTCCGGCCGAATTCTGGTTCCGGAGGACTCCAACTCGATCTAAACAAAATCGCCGCCCTCCCCCGTCTATAAAAACCCCGGCCTCGTCCCGTTTTTCCTACGCGATCCGCCATTTTTACTCCGGTGAGAACCCGAGCTCCTCTGGCGAATTCTGCCCGATCTACGCTCGGGAATTCCGATCTAACTCTCTGGTCTTGATCCACCGCCTCCGGGGAACCTCGCAGGTGCAGAAAACTCGGTGGTTTGCGGCTCAAACACAGCACCGACGAGCCGCGCCGTGAATTCACCTCGGACCTCATCGCCGACCGCCTTCCAGGACCTTCGAGCTCAAGAAAACCCCCGAGGTGAGATCCCCGACCTCCCCTCCACCGATCTATGCCATAAAATCACAGTTTTAGGAAGAATTTACGAAGATCCGAAACTCTCCGGCGAGATCGCCACCTCCCGCCGCCGTGCGCCGCCGGGCAGCGCCGCCCGCGCTCGATCAGAGCGACGTGGCCGCTTATGCGCCGTTTATTTTAAATCGCACGGTAGAGTTTAAATCCCCGCGTACCGGTTCGACGTTATAATCTCAGCCGTCTGTTTTAAATCGGACGGTCCACGTCAGCCCCACGTTATAAAGACTGGAATTCTTACGTGCTACCCCCTGGGGTTCTCGGAAAATAAGAGCTAGCCCCGGAAACTTCTGATCTAGCCCCTGGAACTTCAGAAAATCATGTAAATTCATTTAAAAATCAGTTTTAGCCCCTGGACTTAAAAAAAATTAGGAAAACCCCCTCTGTTATGTGTAGCTAGACCCCTAAAAATTCTTAAAATAATATTATAGACTCTGTAGTGGGGTGAGTTTACCTTTTTAACCCTCTTTGATATTAAAATTAGGAAATTGAATATGTGGTTAGTATTTAAAATTTAAAAGAGGGGACAAACATATTGTCAAATTCAAATTAAAAACTTTCCCAGTACTTAGAAAACTTTGGAGTGAGATAAAAATAGATTTTTGGCTGAAATGAATCTGTTTAATGGATTATTCACATTTATTAGTAATAGGGACACATTTTTAAGTAGAGAATAATTCTGAAAATTAGTAAAATGAATGTAAAATAGTTCACATCAGAAGAGAAGTTCAAAAATATATTATTTAATATTTTAGACCCAAAACCTATTCTGTTTAGATGAGGTGTCTTACTATTTTCATAATAAAGTGCACATTTAGACATTGGAAATAAATCTGAAAATATAGCAAGCTAGGTATAAATAACTAGAAAATGATAAATGAAGTTTCCAAAATTCAAAGAATTTAGTTTAGGGTTGGTAGAAGGTTTGAAGACACATATGGAGTAGGAAAATACCTTTCATGCATACTTGGTAGCTAAAAGGTGTAGTAATTAAATATAAGGAATTTATTTAAATTGGAAATTCATATATATAGTATGAAAGCATAAATGTGAATACAAAAGTAGGAATCATATACACATGATTAAAAGTACATGTAAGCCAAAGATTAACACACATAGAGTAACCACAACACATAGAATTTGTGAGTGGCTTTCATAAATGTGAATGTGTGGTTTGTATGAAGTGGAAGTGTGAACTATGTCTTATGGATTGTTGCTTTTCTTTTGCTATGTGTGATGGTATGATGTAGAACCTGCTCCAGAGCAAGTTCTCCCTTTCCAAGATTAGGACTACCCATTTCAAGAACAGCAGGAAGGAGGCAAGTGTCCTTGACCACTTTGATCCTATACTAGGATGTGTAGATAGAATTAATTGCATTGTCAATTGAAATATGAAACCCATGCTAGAAAGTTTCCCTAGAATTGCATTACCTTGTTTCCTTGTAGCTTAGGTTGGGCTTTATTTTATCATGTCATTTATTATTATGCATATGCTTAGCCATGCTTAGAATGGGATAATTGGGAAATAAGATCATCAATTTATTTACTTTACTCTTGAATGAGATGTTATGAGTTATGTAGAGGTAGGGATCAAGGCAAGTTGGATGATTTGGTTGGTGCTGGGTGCACGAGACTCGGGTTTGTGTTTAGTACTTGCCTGGATCCTAAGGACCGGTTCATGGAGCATGTAACCTGGCTTTACCGTGCCAACCACATGATGAGATGGGGCAGCATGGCCAATTAATTAGGTGTATCCCTGGCGTAGTATGGGTGTGTTGGATGGTGCGGGGAGTTGGTGTCAGCTGGACTACCTTATGAACCGCAAGGCTCAAGAGGGGGCCACTGCAGCGGGGTTGGAGCCTCTTGTATGTTATTAGGGGTGAAACCTCAGTGGGCCCACGCTCGTCGGGAATCCCTTTGTAAAGGCTTTGTAGTGATCTCCTGGCTACACACCTGGGAAGTGTGAATGTGGTTCGTAGCCACTGGCATAATGGAGGTTCTTTTAGTCCACCCGGCAACAGGGGATGAAATCACTACATGTGGGTACAGTGGTACAAACTCTACAGAGTCAAAACTGTCATGACAGCCGTGCTCACGGTCAAGAGCGGCTTGGACTTATTCATGATTAGAGGATGATGGCTTTGGAAATTGTGAATGTTAAGCGGGGAGCTTAACATTGGAAATGATGTTATGGTTATTTTATTATGATGATGGGTTGGGAGATTGGGACCATTTCACCTGTGTAGCAATGTAGGTGCTTAATAAGCTAAGGTGGTAGGCCATAATTGCGTAGTGCTTTAATCATGAGTTCAACCTCTCCTTGTTCTAGCCATGCATGACACAACTTTCCCACACTTGCTGAGTACCATCGGTACTCAACCTTGCATATTTGTTGGTTTATATTGCTGATCAGGTCAAGATAATGAGGTGGTGTATAATGATCAAGACTTCGGACCCGAAGAAGGTTTCTAGGTTCATGGAGTCCCCCGGGCAACGCCTATGACGGAGCCCACGAGAATAATTATTCCGCTGCTAGTTTATTTACTTGTGATGAACTTATTATTGTCCATCGAGGCATTTGCGATGTAAGACTTATTTACATTCGACACCTGGCTTGTAATAAATGATGCTTCACTATTTGTCATCACATGTATGAGAAAATGATCCTGGCATACATGTGATATTCACTTGGTTGTTCTTCGGAAAACCGGGTGTGACAGAAGTGGTATCAGAGCCAAGGTTGCCCGTAGGAACGTGGACCTAGGTAGAAATGGACGTATTTAAGGGCCCTATTTTCTTAAAAACTATTTTACAAGGTGTGTGTTGAAAAGTGTTATTTAATGGAGTCACTTTCTTCATCTTACCCCAACTTTCATTCAAAATAGGATTTTTGTTTAAAAGTTTATCTAACCTAAGTTTAAATGCTTTCTGTTTTAGATGGTTCGCATGATTCGCACCGCTCGCAAGTCCACAGGAGGGAGAGTTCCCGTAGTTGCCCTTGCCGAAAGAGAGGAGAGCCATCCGGTGACGTACCTTTCCTACGGATTCGCAGTAGGAGGCTTGTTGCGCCATCTTCGACGTATGCTCGAAGCCGCCGGCAATACGGGCAAGCTAATCATACACTATAGCTCCACCAAAACCATCCGGGAGAAGCGGGAGGAATGGAGTTCAAAAATAAGGATTATCCATGAAAATCAGCTGCTCAAGATCCACCGCTCTCCAGCTTGTCGAGCGACACAGGTCGATACGGAAAAGGATGTCACCTGGGAGGCCATCACCTGCCAGAGTCACATCTATCG
>JASWHV010000641.1:0-22513 GCA_030760725.1 Neostapfia colusana
GGGCGTCTTTACGCCCCGCTGCCTATCTCTCGGGGGCAGGCAGCGCCGTTCTTCTAGCCACGTGGCGGGACCGGAGCCCTTCTCTGAGGGAGGGGGAGGTCCGGCCCGTGGGGGCACGTGGAACCTCCGGACCTCTTCCCGCGGGGGGGGGGGGGGGGGGGGGGGGGGGGGGGGGGGGGGGAGGTCCGGCTTCTGTCGACCACGTGGCGGGTCCAGAGCTCTTCTCTGAGGAGGGGGAGGTCCGGCCCCCGCTGGACGCGCGGCGCCTTCGGACCTCTCCCCCGCGGAGGGGGAGGTCCGGCTTCTGTATGCCATGTGGCGGGCCCGGAGCCCAAGACGCCACGCGTCCTGCGGGGCCGGACCTCCCTATCCTCAGAGGAGAGCTCCGGGCCCGCCACGTGGCATACAGAAGCCGGACCTCCCCCTCCGCGGGAGAGAGGCCCGAAGACGCCACGCGTCCAGCGGGGCCGGACCTCCCTCTCCGTAGAGGAGAGCTCCGGGCCCGCCATGTGGCATACAGAAGCTGGACCTCCCCCTCCGCGGGGAGAGGTCCGGAGGCTCCACGTGCCCTGCAGGCCGGACCCTTCTCGCCTCAGAGAAGGGCTCCGGACCCGCCACGTGGCCAGAAGAACGGTGCTGCCTGCCCCCGAGCGGTAGGCAGCGGGCATAAAGGCGCCCCACACCTTGCCAGTACAAGGTATTCAAGGCCCGCGTCTTCCCAAGACGAGGGAAACGCGGAGCACGCGTCTGTCAGGTGCCGTTGCGCCCAGTCGCATCACAGACTGGCGCGCGGTGTCAGAACCTGCCAGCTAATAAACGCCGTGACAAGACGTCCCATGCCGCCTGCGCCGTCATTAACCACTACGACTAGCATGCGGCATGGGCGGGGCGGCAAGATGAAGACTCAGAAGCCTTCGACCAGAAGCAACTACCGGCGTAACTACAGATACGGTAGATAATAGACAATCTTCCCGGGACCACCTGTCGGGTCCCGGCTCCCTTGTAAGCCACCCGAGTCTTGGGCTATAAAAGGCTCGGGTAGGCGTCGATAGCAAGGGTTCGCATTGTGCAACTCATACGCTAGCCATACGCCCTCAAGCTGTAACACACCCCCAAGCTCAGGCCCTCCGCGCCCTGAGCAGCAAGCAATACAGCGAGCTCCATAGCTCGCCGTGGACGTAGGGTTTTACGCTCCGGCGGCCTGAACCACGTAAAACTCGCCGTGTCAAGCTCTCACTAACTCATCCATCTGCGCAAGCTCTCCGCTAGGAACTAGCCCCTCCGAAAAAAGAACCTCCGCGGCTGCCCAGTGCAGGCCCGGGGGAAGTGTCGACTGAACACTTCGACATTTGGCGCGCAGGTAGGGGGCTTTCCCCCTAGCGCGACGAGTTTCCACCGACGAAGATGATCGAGCTTCCTGCAGCGGCAAACTCTTCCCCCCTGCGCCCGCGGCAAACCGTGACCAGGGGAGAGTACATGATGACACACTCAGGACGGAGTGTGACAGGGCAAGCTGGGAGCCAGCAACCGGCTCTAGCAGCGCCGACCCCGGCAATGCAGGCTCCATCCAGCGTCAGGCCTTCAGTAGCGCCGGGCGTACCCGGTGAGGGTGCGCTAGCCGCAGCAAGGGTGCTACTGCGCAATCCGCCTGCTGGGGACGCGCCTCAGGCAGCGACCCAGCAGTGGATTCGCGAGGTAGACCGTCTTGTCGTCACCGCCGCAAACCATTGACTTCGGCGGGGACGACGCTACCGACCAACCGGCTGTGTCGCTGACGCGCACGCCAACGGTTGACGGCCAGACGGGGGGGGGGGGGGGGGGGGGGGGGGTTCCAGCTCCACCAAGCTTCCGTCGACGGACCTGAGGACAGAGCTGGAACGGTGCCACTTAGGCCAAGATGCCCGAGTGTTCCTCAAGCGACGTCAAGAAAGGCGTCGCACTCAAGAGGCTGGCGACAACATGACGTCGGCCTCGACCCAGCCTGAAGGGCAGATCTTCGCTACGCGAGCTCTGCCCCAGGCATACGTCGCGCAGCATATGCCACAACCATATGCCCTGCAAACGGCGTCCCCGGTCTATGGAGCGGCCTTGCCCATACCGGGGCACACTGTGCCAGCGGAGAACCAAGCGTTCGCGGCACCGATACCTGCACTGGGAGCCAGCAACCGGCTCTAGCAGCGCCGACCCCGGCAATGCAGGCTCCGACCAGCGTCAGGTTTTCAGTAGCGCTGGGTGTACCTAGTGAGGGTGCGCTAGCCGCAGCGAAGAGCGCTGCTACTCAATATGCCACAGTCGTATGTCCTGCGTATGGCGGGCCGGGGGCATGCGGTGCACAGCGCGAACCAAGCGTTCGCGGCATCAGAACCTGCGGCGACAGAAGCAGGGTGTGCGGCCCTCGCGCCCCGCCTTCGCTTCACAAAATGGCCGCGCAAGTTTCGGCCGCTATTGCCTGAGAAGTACGACGGCAGCATCAACCCGGTGGAATTCCTCCAGATGCCGGGAAATCCAGAAGCTCGCGGAGCCCTTCCGAAGGGGAAGCAGCCCCTAACTGATGCCCCACCCTATAGTCAAAGGGAGGGCAAGCAGAAGGTCGAGGCCCGAGACGGCGACGACCGCCAGGTGGAGTTCCAGGAGCTCCAGCGCGCCGTAAAGGCAGTGCGCAATCATGGGAGCTCCAGCTCCAGTGACGACGAGCACTGGAAGATGCCCTGTGACATCTTCGGCGGGTCCGTTGACCCCCTGTCCCGAAGCATGGCTAAGGCCTTGCGCTGAGCGGTAGCGTCGGTGGCTCCCCTCCCAGGTGCAGTACCGCACCTCAGGTGGATGGGAACCCCCATCAGCTTCGATGACACCGAATGCCCCAGGAACATGGCTGGGGCCGGCCAACTGCCACTCGTGGTGGCCCTTATCATCGCCAACGTGGAGATGTACCACGTTTTGGTGGATGGTGGGGCTGGACTGAACCTCATCAGTCACGCAGCCTTCCAGAAGCTGCAGATCCCGATGGCCAAGCTCGCCCCATCAAGCCCGTTCTCAGGGGTAGGGCCGGGACAGGTCGTTCCCTACGGCCACATCAGCCTCCCGGTGACCTTTGGGGCACCGTACAGCTACCGGACAGAGTACATTCTGTTCGACGTGGCCGAGATTGACCTCCCCTTCAATGCCATAATCGGTAGGCCAGCCCTGTACCGATGCATGGCAGTAGCCCACTATGGCTACCTTGTCTTGAAGATGCCTACACCAACAGGTGTCCTCAAGGTTTGTGGAGACCGTGCTGCCGCGGTATTAGCCTTGGAAAGGCTTCAGGCGCTTACAGCAACTAGAGCGCCAGCCCTCGGCAGTACAGAACCAAACCAGCTCCACCAAAGTGCACGCCACCGTGCCTCTACCACCGCACCCCGCGTGCAACCCCTTGATGAGGACGACGTCCCCACAAGGCTCGTCCGAATCAGCGCCGATGCCACCTAGACCACCCGGGTAGCTGGGGGCCTGGGTAGCATATAGGAAGGCGCGCTCGTTGCCCCCCTCCGGCATGAGGTCGATGTGCTGCATGACAGCCATCACCGAGGCCAGAGATCCCTAGGAGGTGATGGAGCACTACTTAAAGGTCTTTCCCAACGTCCAGCCGTCCGACGAGACGGAGAGTCCGCCGCTCCCGGCGCTTGGCAAACCGTGTTATTATTCCGAAGGCCAGCGAGAAGCTCCGGAAGCGCATCCACTACACCAGTCTCAATAAGGCATGCCCTAAAGACCTATTTTCTCTTCCTATGATAGAGCAAATAGTAGACTCGATACCAGGCGGTGATATGCTGCGCTTCCCAAATGCTTGCTAGGGCTCCCATCAGACCCCTGTGTCTGAAGTAGTTGAAGGGCGCCCTTTACCTGCTAATCCCGGCGTAAACCGACTCGGCATAGCTAGGGGTCCCGCGAATTTCTGGTCTTCGTGCAATGGCTTTAACCCCATACCACAGTAACCTGTTTCGCTACCAAGAAGCAAGCACCAGAAGACCAGACCTCGGATCCCCGACACAACCTCCCGGAGGACCAGCAGGACCTCCCGAAGCTCCCGGGACGTCAGCGGAGCTTCCCGCAAGGTCCAGAGCAGCCTGAGGACCCCCGAGTGTCGGGCACCCGGCGATCTCCCCAGGCTAAAAGCTATCCCCCACAGCTCCACGCGGCGGACGATGCCGCCAAATGGGCAGCAGAGCTACTGAAGTTTGATCTAGGTTCCCTTTCCCGTCATACAGACATTAACAGAGCATTAGTTCACTTGTGGCTGAAGTAGACGCACGCTCAGGGGGCCACGAAGACGATGAAACAGGACCCTGAGTCCCGACCTTCACCAGGCTTTATCGAATGATGTTCGTCGACGGCTCCTCGCGAAAGCAGGGGGCCGATGCTAGCGTACTGTTCCTCACGCCATCGGGGGAGCAGTCTGGGTATGTGGCGCGTTTCAATTCCAAGGCAGCCAACAACATAGCAAAGTATGGAGTGCTCATCCTTCTCGCTAGTCGTTGGCTCAGGGCAATCCCCAGTCCGGTTATCAACCAAGACGGCGGAGACAGACCCCCTCGCCTTGGACCTGCACCACGTACCGCGTGCTAGCAAGGCCGCTGTCGGTACCTGATATATGGGGTACCCCCGCGCACATGGTGAAATGCCTAAGGTGCTCGCCCTTCTCCGCAGGGAGAGCTCCGAAGGCGCCACGCGTCTGGCGGGGCCGGACCTCCCTCTCCTCAGAGGAGAGCTCCGGGCCCGCCACGTGGCATACAGAAGCCGGACCTCCCCCTCCGCGGGAGAGAGTTCCGAAGATGCCACGCGTCCAGCGGGGCCGGACCTCCCTCTCCTCAGAGGTGAGCTCCGGGCCTGCCACGTGGCATGCAGAAGCCGGACCTCCCCCTCCGCGGGAGAGAGGTCCGAAGGCGCCACGCGTCCAGCGGGGCCGGACCTCCCTCTCCTCAGAGAAGAGCTCCGGACCCGCTACGTGGCTGGAAGAACGGTGCTGCCTGCCCCCGAGCGGTAGGCAGCGGGCGTAAAGGCGCCCCTCACCTTGCCCGTACAAGGTATTCAAGGCCCGCGTCTTCCCAAGACGCGGAAACGCGGATCACGCGCCTGTCAGGTGCCGTTGCATCCAGTCGCATCACAGACTGGCGCGCAGTGTCAGAACCTGCCAGGTAATAAACGCCGCGACAAGACATCCCATGCCGCCTGCGCCGTCATCAACCACTATGACTAGTGCGCGGCATGGGCAGGGCGGCAAAATGAAGACTCAGAAGCCTTCGACCAGAGGCAACCACCGGCGTAACTACAGATACGGTAGATAATAGACAATCTTCCCGGGACCACCTGTCGGGTCCCGGCCCCCCTTGTAAGCCACCCGAGTCTTGGACTATAAAAGGCTCGGGTAGGCGTCGATAGCAAGGGTTCGCATTCTGCAACTCATACGCTAGCCATACACTCTCAAGCTGTAACTCACCCCCAAGCTCAGGCCCCCGGCCCTGAGCAGCAAGCAATACAGCGAGCTCCATAGCTCACCGTGGACGTAGGGTTTTACGCTCTGGCGGCCTGAACCACGTAAAACTCCCCATGTCAAGCTCTCACTAACTCGTCCATCCGCGCAAGCTCTCCGCTAGGAACTAGCCCCTCCGAAAAAAGAACCTCCGCGGGCTGCCCAGTGCAGGCACGGGGGAAGTGTCGATCGCACACTTCGACATTTGGCGCGCCAGGTAGGGGGCTTTTCCCCTAGCGCGACGAGTTTCCGCCGACGAAGATGACCAAGCTCCCTTCAGCGGCAAACTCTCCCCCACCGCATTCACGGCGAACCGTGACCAGCGGGGAGTACATGTCGACGCACTCAGGACGGAGTGTGTCGGCACAAGCGGGTAGCCAGCAGCCGACTCCGGCAACGCCGACTCCGGCTATGCAGGCCCCGACCAGCATGAGGTCTTCTGCAGCGCTGAGCGTACACCATGGAGGTGCGCTAGCTGCAGCAAGAGCGCTGCTGCGCAACCCACCTGCAGGGGATGCGCCCCATTCAGCAACCCAGCAATGGGTCCGCGAGGTGGACCGCCTCGTCATCGCCGCCGCGAACCCTCGGTTTCGGCGAGGGCGGCGCCCGGGGCAACCGACTGTGTCGCTGACGCGCACACCCACGGTTGACGAGCTAACGGCGGATTCCAGCTCCTCCAGGCTCCTGTCAACGGACCTGCGAAGGGAACTGGAACGGTGCCACTTGGGGCAGGACGCCCGGGTGTACCTCGAGCGACGTCGAGAAAGGCGTCGCAACCATGAGGCAGGCGACAGCATGTCGTCGGCCTCGACGCAACCAGAAGGGCAGGCCTTCGCCATGCGAGCCCCGCCTCAGGCATATGCTGCACAACATATGCCACCACCATATGCGCCGCAAGTAGCGGCCCCGGCCTACGGTGCAGCCTTGCCCATGCCGGGATACATGGTGCCAGGTGCGAACCACCTGTTCGCAGCGCCAGTACCTGCAGCAGCAGGTGCAGGATGTGCGGCCCTTGCACCCCACCTTCGCTTTGCAAGGTGGCCGCGCAAGTTTCGCCCGCACTTGCCCGAGAAGTACGACGGAAGCGTCAACCCAGCGGAGTTCCTCCAGATCTACTCCACCTCCGTACTTGCTGCAGGAGGCGATGAGGCTGTCATGGCCAACTACTTTCCCGTCGCCTTGGCCGGCCCAGCCCGGTCCTGGCTCATGAATCTACCCCAGGGGTCCATAACCTCCTGGGGTGAGCTCTGCCGGCAGTTCGTCGCCAACTTCGGCAGCTCCTACACCCGTCCCGGCACGGAGCTCGACCTCCACGCCGTCAAACAACAACCTGGGGAGTCGCTGCGCTCTTTCATCCAGCGGTTCTCTCAGGTGCGCAACACCATCCCACATATCCAAAGCGCCTCTGTGGTGGTGGCGTTCCGACAGGGTGTCCGGGACGAGAAAATGCTCGAGAAGCTCGCAACCAGAGTGGTCAGAGACGTCTCGGAGCTCTTTAGCCTGGCGGACAAGTGCGCCAGAGCAGCCGAAGGGCGGAACTGGCACGCACTGCCGACCTCCGAGTCAGGAGGGCAGCCCGGGTCCGGTGCTGCTGCCTATGGGGGTGGCAAGAAGACCAAGAACCGGGGGAATGGGAAGATGAAGTCACCATTCACGGCCCCCGTCGCCGCAGCTGCGACAACCAGTGGAGCTCGGGGGCCGCGCCCCGACAAGAGGCAGCGGCAATCACCGGCCCCAGACAGTGGTCAAGGCGGGCTATGCCCCGTGCATGGCACCTGCAACCATACAGCTGCCGAGTGCTGGGAGATCCAGAGGCTCGCAGAGCGCTTCCGCAATGGAAGACAGCAGAGGGCTGAAGCACCGCCCTACCCTCAGAGGGATGGCAAACAGAAGGCCGATGCCCCAGTCACCGCTGCCCACCAGGTGGGGTTCCAGGAGCCTCAGCGTGTCATAAAGACAGTACATGACGGTGAGGACTCCAGTTCCGACGGTGACGGGCCAAGGCGTTAGCCAGCTACGGCACGCCTCCGTGCCTCGAACATACCTCTCGGGGGCTGTCTAGGGTCCGTCAACCCCTTGAAGGCCTTGCCAGAAGGGGGGGACGCCTTAGGTCATCCAAAGCGAGCCCGGGTCCACCTACCCCTTGAAGGCCTTAGCCAGAAGGGGAGAACTCCCCGGGGGACCCCGAGAGAAGCCACGCAGGACCTGATCCAGCGTGAAGACAACAACTTCGACAAGACTCGGCTTGCAGGGAACACCCCACAATGCAAGGTCTCGGCTAATGCTCTAAGCACTACCGCCAAAGAACCAAACGCGACGGGGGCCCGCAAGAGGGCAGCCTGGTGAAGTGGCACGCTATATTCCAAGAAGGACCCATAAGCTCTCCCCCAGCAGGGAAGGTCCCTTCCGAATCATGAAAGCTGCCGCCCCAGGTACACATGCCTTTCAACCGAGAGTGGGTTCCATTCCCAAAAATCCTTGCCATGGAGCAACACTGTAAGTCCTACTTACTGAGCATTGGTAGAACAGGGTTATTCATTTCTGTAATAGACCCCATAGAACTTAGGAACAGAGCTTGGGGTAGCTAAGTCTCAAGGGACGGTACAGGACTACGTCCAGTTTAGCCTGGTTCCGACCCTAAGCGCGTAGAGTCTTGCTTCCCTTGTAGACGAGGCGGAACATTGCCCCCACGAACAGCCAGAATTCCACCTATGGACGCGAATACAGAGACCTGTTCTACTTAGCTCCTTCTCATGCGCTCATTTAAATTATGCATTAATTTTTATGATCGCACTATCTCTGTATGTTCATCATACGTCTAGCTCCCCCTCTCCTGCGCTCATCCATAGTCGGCATTTGCTATCCTCCCAAAGGCGGCTGCGCTTGAGGCACCTGCCGATGGCCGAGTGAGTCTCTCGGGCCTCCCCCAGTCAGGTGTTGCGGTGTCAGTTGGTCACCTCCAGGAAAGGCCAGCGTTGTGCATGGGGGGTCCAGGGTGCGTATCCAGCTTAGCCGGCCCAGAGCCCAAAGCATGTGCATCCTGCTCTCCGGAGGTCCAGGGGAGTACGTCCGCTTTGCCTGGTCATGAACCCAAAGCGCGTGCACTCTGCTTCCCCAGCGCATGGCCCGGTACTAGGGATCGGACGGTCGTACCCGGACCTCGGAGGGAGCCGGAGCTCCGGCGCCTCGTGCACAGAATTGCCCAAGCCCCGTATAGCGGGCCAGGACCATAAGACAGATAAGACTAGGAGACAGGAGGGGAGGACCCCCCCGAGGAGAATTACGTTTCCTCTACCTGTGTGCAGGACCTTCAGGTTACGGCAACAGGGACTGCATGAAGAGGGGGGAAAGGAGCTACCAGCTACACCGGCCTGGGACTGGAAGGACCGGGACCCGCCCCTCCAGCAGGGGCGGGGCCCGGGGGCCCCGCGTGTCCAGCAGGCCCGGAAATCTCTCCTTCCTTGAGGAGGGCTCCGGGCTCGCCACGTGGCAGGAAGGAACCGGACCTCCCCCCTCAGCGGGAGGGCTCCGAAAGCCCTACGTGTCCAACATGACCGGAGCTCCCGTCTCTTGAGGAGGAGCTCCGGACCCACCACGTGGCCGGCAGATTTGGAGCCCCCCATAGGGCGAGGTTCGGAGACCTCCGGGGGCCCCTAACACGGTTAGGACCCGGGGGGGTGTCTGTGCGAAGCTCCGAGATTGGAAATGACCTCTGAGTACCTTGCGGAGCTAAGGACTCAGCCAGGCAAAGCCAAGAAGGAGGGAAAAGCATCACAGACACAAGTATCCAAGAGAGTCAAATTAAGCAAGGCTCCTTGAGCTGGACTACAGACTCGATAAAAAAGGGAGAAGCAAGTCCTAAGGACCTCCCGGCTCTCGCCGGAACCTTGCGGCTACAAGGGCGGCCACATCCTCGACTTCAGCCCTGGCAGCTTCCTCCCGCTCCGCGGCTGGGCCCTCTCTTGCTGGCTCCAGTGAGAAAGAGGGGTCGCGGCTCTTGAAGCATGCCAGCACATGCGAGGCAACCTCTAAAGCTAAGCCACGGCCCTCGGCTTCAAGCTCGCTGGCGACCACCGAGTCGAGTCTGTCCAGCTTGGCGCCGATCGACTCCAATGCAGGGATCACCTCTGCCACCTGCAATGCGGGAGTTGCGGCCCTCACCGGACTGAAACCAAGAGGGATCAGGGCGGACCCCGCTCGATCCATGAAGCTTGAGACCGCAAGGGCCTCGGAGGACCGTAGGGCTGAGAGCTCCTCCACCTCGCGGCGGGCCGCCTGCAGAGCCTCCAGGTTCCTCTCGGAGAATTCCTTCTCCTTGGCCACCAGGGAACTCTCCCGAAGGCGGAGGGTCTCGGCTAGCCGCTCCAACTCAGCGGCCTTGAAGCCGGCAGTCAACTCCCGGTCCAAGACCGCCCGGCGATCATGGGAGACCTGTTCATCCCTCAAGTCAAGGTCTGCCTTCAGAATCTCCAGCTCCTCCATCCGAGCTCGGAGGTCATCCTCGCCCGCAGCCAGCTGCGCGGCGACCCTCTCTGCCTCAGCTGCCACGGAACGCTCCCACTCCTCAACGGAGAGTTCGCGGCGCTCCAACTGCTGCCGTATTTCCACAGCAGCAGAGAGGCTCTCTTCGGCCCGGGCATGAGCCTCCAGGGCCTCCCTGTTGATCCGCCGCGACTGGGTGTCCATGCGGTCAACAGCCCGCTTCATCCGGTCGACAAGCATTTCCCTAAAGTCGAGCAACTCCCGCCTGGAGTCGAGCTCGCTCTTAACCTTCGCGGTCCTCTCCCGCAAAAGGTTCCCCCAGGAGAGGAGGCGGTCCCGTTCAACCGTATACTCCTCCCGCTCGCGCCCTAGTGCAGCCAAGACCTGCCGGACGCTCGACTCGGCAAGCGCGAAGGCGTCCGCCAGAGGCAATGGAGCAACAGAGGCTGGGGCAGTCCCTCCGACCTCCTCCATTACCTCGTCCTCAGGAAGAGCCGACGCGCCAGCTGCCGAGACGAGACGCCGATCAGGAGAAGCTGGCTCCGCGGCACTGGCAGCCAGGCCTGCCTGGCTCTTTTCAGCTTCTGGCTCCTTGACCTGAGGAGAGGGACGAGCCGGGGAAGACGGTGCTGGAGAAGAAGCCAGGCCGCCTAGTGCAGGATCAACCTGTGCTGGCTCGGGGCCGCGGTGGCCGTCTCGGCAGGAAGAGACGGCGCCGCCGCGGAGTCCGGGCACACCGGAACAGGAGAAGTCCGCGCTGGCCTGGGGGCCGCAGCAGTTGCCCCTGGCTCCGAGCACATCGGCACAGATTCCCCGCAAGACGGGGAAGGCCGGGAAGCGCGGACACTCCAGCGGGCTCTAAACCCCGACTTCCGAGCCGGGGTAGGATTTCCAGAGCCCGCTACCGTCTCCGACGACCGCTCCGCAGTCGCTTGGACTGGCGGAACAGGGGACGCCACAGAGGCTTCCCCCAGCACATCAGCCCAGGGCCTCTTCGAGTCGCCACCGGAGGGAGTGTCAGGCACCCCGGAATCCCGACTTGGCACCGGCGCCGTTGCTGGAGGAGATCGAGCGCGTTTCTTCTCTGGCAGCGGGTTGGAAGCCATGGCAAGGGAGAGCTCAAAGGCAAGAAAGCAAAAGCGCAAGAGTCCAAGAAGAAACGCAGAGAAGTGCGAAGGGAAGCTACAATGTGGGTGAGACCCCCTCTAAAAAGCTTCCCGGCGCAGTTCCAAGCGATTCGGAACTCTTCGAATACCCCGCACCCGCAACCGCTTCGGTTCCTAGACCGAGTGCCGATGACGGGTGGGCCCAAGCCGCTTAACTGGAGCGGTGGGGCAAGGAGTCAGTCTCCTAAGAAGATGAGCCGGCAAGGCCCTTCAGCGGTTCCCGAAGAAAGCGCCGCAACGTGCAGAAGTGGCAGCCTTGGGAACCGCCGCAGTAAAAGCAATCATCAAGTGAGCGCACGCTCTCACGACCCCACGGCCGTTCGTGCTCCGGCAGCGGCCAAGTCGGGACTTAGAGAAAGTGCGCGGATCGGAAGAGACGGAAGTCCCACCTTGGGCTCGCTATCTCCCCCAAGATGGGCCCGGGGGCCACTGTCGGTACCTGAGATATGGGGTACCCATGCGCACAGGGTGAAATGCCTAAGGTGCTCGCCCTTCTCCACAGGGAGAGCTCTGAAGGCGCCACGCGTCTGGCGGGGCCGGACCTCCCTCTCCTCAGAGGAGAGCTCCGGGCCCGCCACGTGGCATACAGAAGCCGGACCTCCCCCTCCGCGGGAGAGAGGTCCGAAGACGCCACGCGTCCAGCGGGGCCGGACCTCCCTCTCCTCAAAGGTGAGCTCCGGGCCCGCCACGTGGCATGCAGAAGCCGGACCTCCCCCTCCGCGGGAGAGAGGTCCGAAGGCGCCACGCGTCCAGCGGGGCCGGACCTCCCTCTCCTCAGAGAAGAGCTCCGGACCCGCCACGTGGCTGGAAGAACGGTGCTGCCTTCCCCCGAGCGGTAGGCAGCGGGCGTAAAGGCGCCCCTCACCTTGCCCGTACAAGGTATTCAAGGCCCGCGTCTTCCCAAGACGCGGAAACGTGGAGCACGCGCCTGTCAGGTGCCGTTGCGTCCAGTCGCATCATAGACTGGCGCGCGGTGTCAGAACCTGCCAGGTAATAAACGCCGCGACAAGACATCCCATGCCGCCTGCGCCGTCATCAACCACTATGACTAGTGCGCGGCATGGGCAGGGCGGCAAAATGAAGACTCAGAAGCCTTCGACCAGAGGCAACCACCGGCGTAACTACAGATACGGTAGATAATAGACAATCTTCCCGGGACCACCTGTCGGGTCCCGGCCCCCCTTGTAAGCCACCCGAGTCTTGGACTATAAAAGGCTCGGGTAGGTGTCGATAGCAAGGGTTCGCATTCTGCAACTCATACGCTAGCCATACACTCTCAAGCTGTAACTCACCCCCAAGCTCAGGCCCCGGCCCTGAGCAGCAAGCAATACAGCGAGCTCCATAGCTCGCCGTGGACGTAGGGTTTTACGCTCCGGCGGCCTGAACCACGTAAAACTCCCCGTGTCAAGCTCTCACTAACTCGTCCATCCGCGCAAGCTCTCCGCTAGGAACTAGCCCCTCCGAAAAAAGAACCTCCGCGGGCTGCCCAGTGCAGGCCCGGGGGAAGTGTCGATCGCACACTTCGACAGCCGCAGCTGACGACCTTCAACGAGGGCCCCCACTGCCACCGGAGCCACTGTGCCTGAAGGGGGCCTCGAGAGGACGTTGCCACGATCCACAGCCCGGCCCGCCGAGCCGGGCGAAGGGGGCTAGACCAGCACCTCGAAGCTGGCGGTCCCGGCAGCCATGAGCGCCGCCAAGGATCATAAGCGTCACTGGGGACTCCGTGCAACCCAGCGCTCAAGATCCAGATGCTCAAGTCAGACCCGATGCATGGATCATGGAGGTCCGGGACTACTTGAAAGACAATATCCTCCCTGATGAACGTGTACCTGCTGAACGGATTGCGCGTATGGCTAAGAGACACATGGCGGTAGAGGGGGATCTCTACTGACGTGGCGCCAACCACATCCTATTGCGGTGCATAACCCTGGGGGAAGGCTGCGAATTGTTCGCTGAGATCCATGGAGGCGAATGTGGGAGTCATTCTTCCTCACGCACGCTTGTCGGTAAAGCCTTTCGGCATGGCTTCTACTAGCCGGCAACACTCCAGGATGCCGTCGAGCTGGTCGAGAGCTGCTAGGCGTGCCTGTTCCACGCCAAGCAGATCCATACACCGGCTTGGACGGTACAGATGATCCAGCCCGCATGGCCATTTGCCGTACTGGGGCTGGACATCCCGGGCCTGGGACCATTCCCCAGAACCGAAGACAGGGACCCGCTCCCGAACCTTCGGAACACGGAACACCGCTGTAAGTTCTACCCCTAGAGCAACAATAGGGCAGGCCCTTCTTTTTGTAGTAAATTCCATAAAAGTCCGTGAACAGGGCTTGGAGCAACTAAGCCTCAGAGGACGGTCCAGGACTACGTTCAGCTTCGCCTGGTTCCGACCCCAAGCGCGTAGAGTCTTGCTTCCCTTGAGGTGGGTCATGGCCTACATATGCGGCCCGCCTTCCCCCGTATGGAAATTTATATGAAAAGAAACCTACCCTACGTTGCTCTTCTTTGGTACTCATTTAATTTACTTATTAAATTTTTATGATTACCCTACTAACGCGTGCTCACTATGCGTTCAACTCCCTCTTCTCATTTTCATCTTTAGTCGGAATTTGCTGCAGATACGACTAAGGAATAGAGGGGGGGAGCCCCCAAGGAGAATTACTTTTTCCTTACTTGTGTGCAGGACTTCTCAGCCTCAGCTCCCCGCAGGAGTATGGTAGGCGCATCCACCCAATAGAACGCACCTACCAGGGGGCCACTACGGGATCACGGTAGGCCAAAAACCCCAAGGTAAGATCAAAAGGGCTAGCCCTCACAGGGGCGAGGTCCGAAGGCCCCACGTGTCCAGCGGGGCCGGACCTCCCACCTCTTTGAGGGGAGCTCCGGGACCGCCGCATGGTCTACAGAAGTCGGACCTCCCCCCTCTGCGGGGAGAGGCCCGGGGCCTCCACGTGCCCTGCAAGCCCGGACCTCCTCTCAGGCGGGAGCTCCGGGCCCGCCACGTGACCAACAGGCTCGGACCCCCCTCTGATCTCGTGAGGCGGGTCCTGGAGACCTCCGGAACCCTTAGTATACAGTGGGGACCCGGACATGGTGTCTATGCAGAGCTTCGAGATTGGTCAAGGCCTCCGAGTCCTTGCGGAGCTAAGGGCTCGGTCAGGAAAGGCCAAGAGGAAGACTAGGGCATGCAGACACAGAAAGAAACAAGAGTCTGTCCATACAAAGGCTCCACGAGCTGGGCTACAGACTCAACAAAAATAAAAAAGGAAGTACAGGGCCTTGTGGACACGAGGGCAGATGCCTAGGGGTCCCCGGACTCCCGATGAAACCTAGAGGCCACGAGGGCAGCTAAGTCCTCGACTTCGGCCCTGGAAGCTTCCTCCTGGTCGGCGATGGGTCCTAAACGGACCGGCCCCAGAGAAAAGGAAGGGTCTCGGCTAACGAAGCACGACAGAACGTGCATCGCAACCTCCTTCGCAAGGCCCCGACCTTCCGCTTCCAGCTCGTCGGCGATCACTGATTCGAGCCGACCTAGCTCGTCGCCGAGAGACTCAAGGGCTGGGGCTGCTTCGGACACCGGCCGTGCTGGGGTCTCCACCTGCACAGGGCTAAAACCAAGAGGAGCCAAGGCGGATCCCGCCTTAGCAATGAAGCACCAGACCGCCTGGGCCTCGGCAGTTCGCAAGGACTGGAGCCTCTCTACCTCTTGGCGAGCCGCTAGCTCGCGATCCATCGCCGCCTGAAGCTCCTTGGAAGACTGCTCCTCCCTCGCAGCGACAGCCGACCCACGGAGCTCCAGCTCCTCAGTCTGAGCCCTTAGCTCCTCCACCTTGGCCCTCAGCCAAGCGGTGGTCTTCTCCTCCTCGGCCGCAGCAGCGCGTTCCCGATCAGCGACGGCGTGCTCCCGACGGGCTACCTGCAGCTGCAACTCCTCCGCGGCGGTGGAACACTCCTTGGCTTTGGCTTCAGCTTTGGCCAGAGCTTCGCGGTAGGTGGCACGAACCCGCTGGGCCTCTAACTCCAAGCGGCTAATGGCCTTCTTCTGGGTGCTAAGCAGAGCACTCATGGCCTCAAGCCTTGACTGCCTTGAGTCGAGGTCCGCCCGGGCCCGCTGCTGCCAGCTGAGAAGGTGTTCCCTCTCGCCGGCCAATGCCTTCCGCTCCTGCTCAAAGGCAGATTGGAGCTGCCGGGTGCTGGTCTGGGCACGCTCCAGGGCGTCCCACACGGGCACCGGAGCAGGGGGAGCAGGGGTTGCGCCGCTGGACCCCCCGGACGAGTCCAAGACCGGCGGGAGCGCCGGCGCCTCAGCAGCTACGGTGGGGCGCTGTCCTAAGCAGGCCAGGGGGCCAGCAGGCACACCTACAGCAGCCCTCCCGGTCTCAAGACCTGGCTTCTGGACTGGTGAAGGAGGGCGGGTAGGAGCAGATGCGGCCACTGTGGCCACTGCCCCCGTCGATTTGGGAGCTATGGAGGCCGCCGTGGTCCCCAGGTGCCGAGGCGCGGAGCCCCCGCTGGTTGAAGGCGGCCGGATAAGAGGCCCGCCCCTGGCAGCCGGTCGGTCCCTGCAAAGAAGAAGAAGCCCTCAGAATAAGAGAAGAGGCAGGAGCTCTGCTCCTATAAGTCAGAAAGAATAACACTTACTGGGCGGCATGAGCGCTCCAGCGAGCTTGCAGCACTGGCCTCTGGGCTGTAGCTGAACTGCCAGGACCAGCGGCTGGAACGGTCGCGGAATGGGACGCCTGGACCTCCGGCGCGCTCGCCGGCGTCGCCCCACAAACATCCGTCCTGGGAGCCCCGCCGCTCGAGGGAGGATGGCGAGATACTTGGGCTGATTTGGACGGCTGCTGCCTGGGGAGAGACCCGCCGGGGAGGGACACTCGGGACCTCTTCGGGTCGCCACCCGATGGACCAGCACCTCCGGGAGATGGAAGCAAAGTAGCTCCGGCACCCTGGCTAGGCACAGGTGGCACCCTCGGAGGAGACCGAGCGCGTTTTTTCTCTAGATGCTCGGGGGCCGGCTCCTTTCCTTTCCCTTTATCGGCGGCTTGGGTTCCGTCGGCTCTGGGGGAGGGTTTGGCAGCAGCGGATGCCTCATGCCCTGATTCAGGGTGCTCGGTTCCTGGAATGGTGATACCCCGGAAGGCATCCCTGACCTGACGAACGGCGATCCCGATATCATCAAGGTTCGGCATCTTCCACAGGAGCTCTGACCTCCTCTGAGGCTCCAAGAAGAGGGGGGTGGCAGAAGGCGGAAGGGCGGGGTCGCCGCTGGGAATGTAGTCACCGCTCACCTTGCTCACCATCTCCTCCAGCTCCTCGTCGGAAGGGACAGAGCCGGGGCCTCTCTCCAGCCTGGTACAGTCCTGCTCACCAGTGTAGTACCACGCTGGGCGGCTGCGTTGCTGCAAGGGAGCAATACGGCGTGACACAAAGTCCATCAGCACCATTAGAGACGTCAGCCCCTCGTTGGCCAAGAACCGGATCCGCTCCAAGACCGGAGTGTACTCCTGCTCCAGCTCAGGGATCTCCTCCCAGAAGCGGCGATCGGTGGTTGGGCTGGCGGTTGGGAGTTGTACGCGATCGTGCTCGTCGGTCTGCACTACCACCCAGCTCTCCCTCCAGTTCTCCCACCTTGATGCGCTGAAGGGCAGGAGGTATCCGGAGACCTTGGGGTCTTTGCAGCGATGCTGGAAGTAATATGCCCCCATCTGAGTCTTTGAGCCGCGTCCAGTCGTCCGCAGCACAAAGAAGTGGCGGAAGAGCGTCACGGAGGCGTGCACCCCCACGAACATCTCGCAGAAGTGGACGAAAACTGCCGCCATTGCGAAGGAGTTGGGGGAGAGATGGTGGAGTTGGAGACCGTATGTCTCCAGCAGGGTGACAAAGAAGGAAGAAATCAGCGGAACGAACCCCGCCAGAGCATAAGCGGTGAAGAAGACTATCTCCCCCTTTTCCAGGACCAGGGGGAGAGATCCTCGGCGGAGCCAATGCTTCTGCTCTTCCGAGCGCCAGCCCAGCAGCCTGCGCACTGGCCCGAGCTCGGAGGAGCGAACGAGGCGCGTCGGAAGCAAGTTGGAAGCCATAGCGAAAGAAGGCGCAAGGGCAGGAGAGCCGGGGCGCAAGAGTTCAAGGGAAGTACGAGCGCAATGCGAAGGGAAGCCGCGATGCGGGTGAGATCCCCTTTCAAAACTTTCCAGGGATGGTTCGAGGTAATTCGAAAACCTCCGGAAACATCACATCGGCGACCTCATCGGCTCCGAGACTGGGCGCCAATGAAAGCTGGGCCCAAGCCGCTTAACTAAAGCGGTGGGGTCAAGGAGTCAGTCTCCTGAGAAGATGAGCCGGCAAGGCACTTCGGCGGTTCCCGAAGAAAGCGCCGCAACGTGCAGAAGTGGCAGCCTTGGGAACCGCCGCAGTAAAAGCAATCATAAAGTGAGCGCACGCTCTCATGACCCCGCGGCCGTTCGTGCTCTGGCAGCGGTCAATTCGGGACTTAGAGAAAGTGCGCGGATCGGAAGAGACGGAGGTCCCACCTCGGGCTCGCTATCTCCCCCGAGATGGGCCCGGGGGCCACTGTCGGTACCTGAGATATGGGGTACCCCCGCGCACAGGGTAAAATGCCTAAGGTACTCGCCCTTCTCCGCAGGGAGAGCTCCGAAGGCGCCACGCGTCCGGCGGGGCCGGACCTCCCTCTCCTCAGAGGAGAGCTCCGGGCCCACCACGTGGCATACAGAAGCCGGACCTCCCTCTCCGCGGGAGAGAGGCCCGGAGGCTCCACGTGCCCCGCAGGCCGGACCCTTCTCGCCTCAGAGAAGGGCTCCGGACCCGCCACGTGGCCAGAAGAACGGTGCTGCCTGCCCCCGAGCGGTAGGCAGCGGGCATAAAGGCGCCCCACACCTTGCCAGTACAAGGTATTCAAGGCCCTCGTCTTCCCAAGACGTGGAAACGCGGAGCACGCGTCTGTCAGGTGCCGTTGCGCCCAGTCGCATCACAGATTGGCGCGCGGTGTCAGAACCTGCCAGCTAATAAACGCCGCAACAAGACGTCCCATGCCGCCTGCGCCGTCATCAACCACTACGACTAGCATGCGGCATGGGCGGGGCGGCAAGATGAAGACTCAGAAGCCTTCGACCAGAAGCAACTACCGGCGTAACTACAGATACGGTAGATAATAGACAATCTTCCCGGGACCACCTGTCGGGTCCCGGCTCCCCTTGTAAGCCACCCGAGTCTTGGGCTATAAAAGGCTCGGGTAGGCGTCGATAGCAAGGGTTCGCATTTTGCAACTCATACGCTAGCCATACGTCCTCAAGCTGTAACACACCCCCAAGCTCAGGCCTCCGGCCCTGAGCAGCAAGCAATACAGCGAGCTCCATAGCTCGCCGTGGACGTAGGGTTTTACGCTCCGGCGGCCTGAACCACGTAAAACTCGCCGTGTCAAGCTCTCACTAACTCGTCCATCTGCGCAAGCTCTCCGCTAGGAACTAGCCCCTCCAAAAAAAAGAACCTCCGCGGGCTGCCCAGTGCAGGCCCGGGGGAAGTGTCGGCTGAACACTTCGACAATAGTCCTAGCTATCTCAACTAAGGTCCTGTTCTTTCTTTCTACGACACCATTTTGTTGTGGTACATAGGGTGAAGAGTATTGATGATCTATTCCATTTTCAGCACAAAAGTGATCAAAGGATTGGTTTTTAAATTCAGTTCCATTATCACTTCTAATTGCTTTTAATGATCCTGGGTGATCAATAGATAATCTAAGAAATAAAGTTCTAAAATGACTAAAAGCTTCATTCTTAGATGCCATAAAATAAACCCAAGAATATCTGGAATAATCATCAACAATCACAAGCACATACCATTTACCTCCGAAGGATTGAACACGTGCCGGACCTACTGTGTCAAGATGTAAAAGTTGTCCCGGTTCAGCTGTCATGGTCATTGTGAGAGGAGCATGTGAACCTGCAACAAACTTAGCATGTCTACAAGAAGAGCACACAATATCATTGTCCTTTTTAAGCTTCGGCAGCCCACGTATGCGGTCGAGAGCACTAACACGAGTGAGATGATCAAAGCCTATGTGACCAAGTCTATGATGCCAAAAATATATATCCTTTGTATCATTAGCAACTAGACACCGATGCTTAGAAGTTGACAAATCAAAATCAGCTTTAAAAACTCTTTCAAACCTAGACATGTTAAACAAAAGCTCACCTTTTGAATCTACAACCTTGCAGCAATTTTTAGCAAAGCTAACCTCTAGATTTTCATCTTGCAATTGTGAAACCGAAAGCAAGTTGTATTTCAAATTTTTAACAAGTGCCACATCTTTCAAAGTGTAGAGATTGTTTACTCTAACCGAACCTTTATCAATTATTGGAGTAGAAGAGTTATCGGCGAAAGTAACATTTTCTACACGTGACACAAAAGAGAGAGAGGAGAACCATTCTTTGTTACCGGTCATGTGGCGTGAGCAACCTGAATCCACAATCCAAATGTTCTCCTTCCTCAAAAGTGAAACCTACACAGCAGCACAATACGTTGATGACTCAATACTGGGGTTAGTTAAAAGACTTTTAGGAATCCAGTACTGAGTCACACGACGTCCAGCAGGAATAACACGCGAAAGCTGAGAAGGTACAGCAGGTTTATGAGACAAACTTCGAAAATTTTTGTTCCCAACTACCGACTTAGAAGATGTGTTATATGTAGCACAAAAAACAGTAGGTCCGGGAGCAAGTTTTTGACTCATTACAGCAGGTTGCAAGCTCCGAACATTCGGTCTAGCAGATTTTGCTTGGTTGTTATGTGATCTAGCAAGTATTCTTTGTTTCTTATCGTGTTTAGCTAGTCTATAACAAAAATCCATGACATGACCATCTCTACCATAGTAGGTACAATGAAAAATAACCTTATTATCATGTCTAGATGAGCAAGTAACACGTTTATTAGAACCCGAATGGGACAGTACTCCTGCAGATTTGAAAATCACCTCTTTTTGTCTAGGAGCTGTTTGAATCAAACTGCTTCCTAATGACTTTACAACTTTAGGTGGGTGTGCCATAGCATGAGCATGAGAATTAAAACCTAAACCAGTTTTATCATTACAAGACTTGGAAGAATTCAGCAGCAAGTTTAGGTTCTTATTTGCATTAGAAAACCAATCTAGTGTCCTATGCATGTCATCAAGTTTATTGGACAGATCAAAGCAGTTTTCACATGAAGTTTTTCCTTTTAGTTTGCAATTTGAACAATATTTAACTTCATGCACACGTAAAGCATTGTTCAAAATAGAAATCTCATTCGTAGCATCATTTAGTTTCTTATTCAGATCATCACATGAAGAACAATGCAAATCAATTGTAGAACAACAAGCATCTTTCAAATTTTTATCATTAAGTGCAGCAAGCACTTTGTTCTTTTCAATTTCAAGTTCAAGTTTATCAAGTGTAGATGCGTGTGCACTTCTTAAAGAGGATAATTGTTCATAAATCAAATCACATGAGGAACAAGAATCATCACTAGGAATCAAAGTTTTTAAACGATTAATTTCAGATTCTAGTGATTCAATTTTAAAAGCATTGTTCCTAAGTTTTTTATCCTTTTTCTTTAATATAACAGTGGCACGAGAAATAGCATCACACATTTCTACGCAAGTGGGACATACCTCTTCATCGTCGCTGTTGTGTTCTGCCTCCTCGGAGCTTGAACTTGACTTGCTCGCCATGCAGCACATATTTGCCATAGCTTCTTCATCTTCATCGCTACCGGTGTCCACATCACTTGAGCCGAAATCTTGAAGTGCAGAGATCATACTATGCACTATGTTGCGCATTGATAAATCTTTCTTCTTCTTATTCTTTGCAAACGATTTCTTCGGCCTTATTTGCTTTTCTTCATGTGAAGTCGGACCTGAAAGGTTAGGGCACTCCATACGAAAATGTCCTGTCTTACCACATTCAAAACATCGTTGAGGTCCGGAGCTTCCTCTCCTTCTAGTTCTCACATTTTGCAATGCTTTTGAGAACCGAGTAGAGATGAGTGCAAGCTCCTCCTCTGGAAACTCTTCAATCTGTTCAAGGGTTAGAGAGGACAGCAAAGAGAGTGTACCACTAGATGATGATTGACTAGAACTAGACATGTCACGTTGCGAAACAAATGCAACAGACTTGTTGGGGTTTTTACGTGAGATGATGTCAATTTCATGAGTTTTCAATTTAGAATAAAGCACGTCTAAAGTAAGAGAACTCATGACAGTAGATTCACGAATAGATGTAACTTTCATCTCCCAAATTGACATATCTAATGCTCCTAATAATTGTCTAGCATTTTCAGCATCTGAAAAGTTAACATTGACACTAAGCAAGTTGCTGAGAATTTTATTAAAGCGAGCAAAAAGGTCGTCAATTGACTCACCGGGTTGCATCTCAAAACGCATTTCTTTCTTGAACATATCTTGCCTTACCTCCTTGATCGTATTGGATCCTTCATGGTAGTCACAAAGAGCTTTCCAAACATCATATGCAGATCGGAGGTGTGCAACATGGTCGAAGTCGCTTTGAGTCAATCCTTGGATGATCAAGTTGTGAGCCTTGTTGTTGTTGTCAACATCTCTCATGTTCGCAGCCGTAACTTGATCGTTGGGTGGTACATCGAAGTTCTGGTAGACCTTTTCCCATATGGCGAAGCCTTGCGCCTGTATGTAGGCCTCCATCCGCGCCTTCCAAACCTAAAAATCGATGCCATTGAACACACAAGGTTTTGCGGAGTACTTCTCCATGATGGTTAGTCAAAACACGTGCAAATCACAAAGATTAGAGCACCTTGGCTCTGATACCAATTGTAGGATCGAGGAGCACGTGAAAAGCTACCAGAGGGGGGTGAATGGTAGATTAAAACTTTTCGCAGCGGAAACAACAAAAACCCCTCAGCAAAAAATCAATCGGTTAAAGAAACCATGTGTGCAAGTGTTTTCAAACGTGTTCAACCGTGAAAATCAAGTAGAGAGGTAGAGAATCAAGTCACAGATCTAATGCAACAAGAATCACTTGAAAACACGAAGTAAAACTTGAGATACGATCAAAACATTAAACGAAGATCAATCTGTTCTACCTGATATAAAACAGATCTGCAATGCTGCAAAGAAACTCGTGTATCTCAAAAACTACAGATCCTAAGCTCGTGAAAATTTCACAGATGATAGATAATTGAGTTTTGAAGACAACCCAAAAAGAATCACGTCAATTGGATCTGTAAAACTCGAGTTATGAACGAAACACTGAAGCAACGTCGGTCTGTCCAGAAACTCGGCGAGAAAGACTTGACGAAAAACAAGTCGGACGAACAAGGCACAAAAGCT
>JASWHV010000642.1:0-22417 GCA_030760725.1 Neostapfia colusana
TACCGGCTGCAACATACTCCGCTTCCGCTATGGAAAGAGCAATGGAGTTTTGCTTTTTAGATGACCAAGAGACTAGGGACCTACCAAGAAATTGACAAGTCCCTGACGTGCTCTTTCTGTCGACTTTGCATCCTGCATAGTCGGCGTCGGAATACCCTATCAAGTTAAAATTGGATCCTTTGGGATACCAAAGGCCCAAGTTGGGTGTGTGCACAAGGTACCTTAGGATTCTTTTTATAGAAATTAAGTGGCACTCTTTAGGTGCGGCTTGAAACCTTGCACACATGCAAACACTAAGCATAATATCTGGGCTGGATGCACATAAATAAAGTAAGGAGCCAATCATGGACCAATATACCTTTTGGTCCACATTTGGACCATCTTCATTGAGGTCGAGATATCCGTTGATGGCCATGGGTGTCTTGATGGGCTTGGCTTTGTCCATATTGAATTTCTTGAGAATGTCTTATGTATATTTAGTTTGGCTTATAAATGTACCTTCTCTCAGTTGCTTCACTTGGAATCCCAAGAAGAACTTCAATTCACCCATCATTGACATCTCGAACCTGTCTGTCATTATTTTGCTAAATTCTTTACAGAAGGACTTGTTAGTGGATCCAAAGATAATGTCATCAACATAAATTTGACATACGAATAAATGATCATCAAAATGTTTAGTAAAGAGTGTATAGTCAGCTTTACCAATTTTGAATCCATTTTGAGTCAGAAAATCTCTAAGGTACTCATACCAGGCTCGAGGAGCCTGTTTGAGGCCATAGAGAGCCTTACGCAGTTTATAGACATGGTTGGGATAATCCTGATCTTCGAACCCCGGTGGCTGCTCCACATAGACTTCCTCCTTTATGGACCATTGAGGAAGGCACTCTTGACGTCCATTTGATACAACTTAAAATTATGGTGAGTAGCATGTGCCAATAAAATGCGAATGGACTCAAGTCTAGCTACAGGAGCGAAAGTTTCATCGAAGTCCAAACCTTCCACCTGAGAATAACCTTTGGCCACCAACCTTGCTTTATTTCTTGTCACTACTCCATGTTCATCTTGCTTGTTCCGAAAGACCCATTTGGTTCCAACGATGTTTGCCCTTGGTCTTTCCACCAGCTCCCACACTTCATTTCTTTTGAAGTTGTTCAGCTCCTCTTGCATCGCAATCACCCAGTCTGGATCCCTTAAGGCTTCTTCTACCCTGTATGGCTCCAGAAAAGACACAAAAGAATAGTGTTCACAAAAATTTGCAATTTGAGATCTAGTAGTTACTCCCTTAGCAATATCTCCAATGATATTGTTGACAGGATGGTCCCTTTGCACACACTGATGTACTCTTGGGTGTGGAATTTGTATAGTTGCTTTTTCTTCATTGTCTTCATGTGTCATGTCTCCCCCTAGATCATTGCTTCCATGATCATCTTGACTTTCTTGATCTTCCTCAACCTGATCTTGTGTAGGAGCTCCCCCTTGATCATTGCTTCCTTGTTGAAATTCATCTTGTATCTCCTCTAGTGGTAGGATATCACCGAGTGCCATTTTCTTCAGCGCTTCACATGGGGCTTCCTCCTTATCTAGCATAGACTTATCGACTTGCTCCACTTCTGAGCCGTTAGTTTCATCGAACACTACGTCACGCGCTACTTCAACAAGGCCGGACACCTTGTTGAAGACACGATAGGCGTAGGCATTCGATTCATATCCGAGCAAGAATCCTTCATCGGACTTCGAAGCGAACTTCGAGGCTTTTGGTTTCTTGTTCAGAATAAAACATTTGCAACCAAAAACTTTGAAATAAGAAACGTTAGGCTTTTTACCCGTGAGAAGCTCATATGGAGTTTTCTTCAGTAGTCGATGAAGGTACAACCGATTTGTGGCATGACAAGCGGTGTTCACCGCTTCTGCCCAAAATCGGTCTGACGTCTTGTATTCATCCAACATTGTTCTCGCCATTTCAATCAACGTTCTGTTCTTCCTTTCGGCCACCCCGTTCTGTTGAGGAGAGTAGGGTGCCGAGAATTCATGCTTTATACCTTCTTCATTGAGATATTCTTCAACTTGGGTGTTCTTGAATTCTGTCCCATTGTCACTTCTGATATTCTTTACGGTTGATGAGAATTCATTTTGAGTTCTTTTCAAGAACTTCTTGAGGATTTCCTGAGTTTCTGATTTATCATACAAGAAAAATACCCAGGTAAATCTTGAAAAGTCATCAACAATTACTAAACCATATTTGTTACCGCCGATGCTGATGTACGCAATTGGACCAAAGAGATCCATGTGGAGAAGTTCCAGCAGTCTAGCGGTGATCATCACATTCTTGGCGGGGTGTGGTGCTCCAACCTGTTTTCCTGCTTGACAAGCGCTACACGGCCTGTCTTTTTCAAAAACCACATCCTTAAGACCACGGATGTGACCACCTTTTAGAAGTTCCTGCAGATTTCTCATTCCAACATGGGCTAGCCATCTATGCCACAGCCATCCCATGTTGGTCTTAGCAACCAAGCAAGTGTTGAGTTTGGCTTTATCTTTGTTGAAGTCAACAAGATAAAGCTTTCCCTTCAACAATCCCTTGAATGCAATCGAGCCATCGCTTCTTCTAAAGACGGTCACACCCTCATTAGTGAATAAACAGTTGTAACCTTTGTCGCATAGTTGAGATATTGATAAAAGATTATAATCTAGAGAGTCTACATGTAAAACATTAGATAAGGTGTGTTGAGAGGATATTTCAATGTTACCACTACCAAGGACCTTTCCTTGACTGTTGTCTCCAAAGTATATACCTTCACTTGGATCCTTGTTGCACTCGTATTCCACAAACATACCTCTCTCTCCGGTCATATGATTTGTGCATCCGCTATCTAGCACCCACTTAGATCCACCGGAGGAGTAAGCCTGCAAAATAGAATTATTTCTGGGTTTTAGGTACCCAAGCTTGCTTGGGTCCTCTCAGGTTAGTCACAAGAGTCTTGGGCACCCACACACAAGTTTTCAAGTTCTTGTGGCGTGGCCCTGTATATTTAGCAATGACTTTTCCATACTTGTTTTTCATGAGAACATAAGAAGCATCAAATGTATGGAACAGTGTTTGTAGCTCAGATTCATGGGATTTTTCTTTAACAAAAATGATCCTATTCTTAGCATGATTAGAAGTAGACATGTGTTTATTCCTGTCAAAGCCTAGACCATCTTTGACATTGGGAGGTCTAGTGATCATATATGCACTTTGTGCATATTTGATCTTCTCCTTATCAAAGATGCCGTTTTGAGAAGAATGCATGTCATGTGGGGTTGAAGCATTAGAAATTACATTCTTCTTACTAGAGCAAGTGCAGGTTGTTATTGTTGTCGAGCTCATGTCTTTGGAGGAAGAGCTTTTGGAGGAAGAGGAGTCACTTTGTTTGAGCGACTCAACTTGCACCTCAAGGATTTTGTTAACTTTTGACAAGTTAGCAAGTTCTTCCTTGATTGCAATGTGCGAGTCTTCTAACTTTGAGTAAGTTTCCTTACTCAAGGCTAGCTCTAACTCAAGTGACTCATTCTTCTCTCTTTCAAGCTCAAGAAGCTTTTCAACTTCTTGATATCTCTTCCTCTCACGGATGAGCATATCTTCTTGTCGGTTGACAAGTTCCTCCTTTTCAAAGATTTTGTTTGACAACATTTCCATTTTCTTTAAAGCAATTTTACTTAGCCCTCTAAACAATTCTTCATTATCACTAGAGCTATCAAAGTCATCAATGGAGGAATTTAGCACAGGAGGAGTAAGTCGAACCTTTTTCTTGCCTTCCTTAGCCATAAGACAAGTGTGGTTGTTCATGTCCCGTCCTCCCATGTTCGGAAAGAGTGTGGCTCTCATAGTTGGTTTCTTGACTGCGATAGTGGCCATCTCTTCTTCTTCATTGGAGGGGGACTCGTCGTTTGAGTCCCACTCCTTCCCAATGTGAGCTTGATGGGCTTGTCTTCTTTTTCTGAAATTTTTCTTTTCTTGAGATCTTGTTTCCTTCTTCTTTTTGTTTTCTTCATAAGTATAGTTCATCATGAAGTGACCATACTCTCCGCAGTTGTAGCAAGTGCGTCGAGCCTTGGATTTTCCTTTATCCTTGCTTTTGCCTTCATGTGAATTGTTGCCGTGTCTTCTCTTCATCATGCGTTTGAACTTTTTGATGAAGAGTACCATTTCTTCGTCATCAAGATCGGTGCTCTCGTCGCTTGTATCTCCATCGTCTTGGTCTTCACGAGTTTCTTTGAGTTTGGGTCTGCACGTTGCTTTGAGAGCAACTTCTTTCTTTTTAGAAGAGGTGATCTCGGCTAAGTCTTTGACGTATTGAGCTTCTTTCTCCATCATTTCATGATTTATGATATTTCCCAATAACTCATCGGGAGTCATTTTGTGAAACCCGGGGCTTTCTCTAATCATTGAGCAAAGTGTGACGTTTCTTGGCATGAAGGCTCTTATCATCCTTTTGACCACCTCGTGATCAGTCCATTTCTTACTTCCATAGGCACGAATTTTGTTGATGAGTGCCTTCATCCGATTGTACATGTCTTGAGGTGATTCGCCTTCTTCAATAGCAAATCTCCCCAATTCTCCTTCTAGCATCTCAATTTTGGCTTCACGTACAGACCTATTTCCTTCATGAGCAGTTTTGAGTGTATCCCAGATTTCTTTTGCACTTTCTAGTCCATCGATCTTGGTGAATTCCTCTCCGCTCAGTGACGATGTGATTACTGCAATGGCTTGTGCATTCCTGTGAATCTCTTGTTCTTGTTCCGGAGTGAGTTCTTCATCCGTGTCTGGGATATCTATTCCTGTGCAGACAATATGCCAAAGGCTGGGGTTCAAGGATATTAGATGCATTTTCATGTTGTACTTCCACATGGTGTAGTCACTTCCGTCAAACTGAGGGGGCCTTCCCATGGGAATAGAGAGATAATGATTATTTGAATTGAGACGGTTGTAGTTGTAAGGATACCGGGAGTAGTCGTGATGACCACTCCCCATAGTCTTTTCTTCCTCTTTTCCCTTTTGTGCCATTAATTTCTTTCTCAGTAATGCCTTTAGCTGTCTCACTTCATCATCGTCATGTGGACTTTCTTTCAGCACATCGAAGGCTTTGGCTTCTTGCTCCTCATCGTTGTTGTTCGTTTTCGGGATATCGTTGTTCTTCTCAGAGGCCATTGATCTCTCCGAGATGTGAGTCTCGTTGATGGAGAACTTGGCTCTGATACCAATTGAATGTGGCCTAGAGGGGGGGTGAATAGGCCTTTAAAGGATTCCTGCACACTTAATAAAGTTATCAGAAACTTGACTGACCGGACTAGTCCGGTTGTGTGGGCGGACTAGTACGGTGTGCTGAATTATTTGAGTTAATTAAGTGTGTCCCACAAATTTAATCTTTTAGCAGCGGAATGAGAACAACAGTTTTTATAAATTAAATTTATTGTATGGATGCACGTGCAAACTTATAAGGAACTCAAACGATGACTAACAAACTAGTGATCTAATGTATCAAAATGTAAAACAAATGAGAGACAAGAGACACGAATTTTTACCGAGGTTCGATCTCACCAAGAGATCTACGTCCTCGTTGAGGAAGCTCACACAGAGCCGGGTTCTCAACCCTTTCCCTCTTCAAGTCACCACAAAGGCCGACTTGACTCCACTATCACGTGTAATCACCGAGTTTGTGGGGCAACCTCACACGTTGAGGGCTCCCACAAAAATTACAGTGAGAAGGTGATCAAATACACTCAAAAAGATTACAATGCAGAATATGAGTGTAGAGAAATCAAACCCCAAGAGCTCACAACGAAGGAACGACGATCTCCCAATCCCAAATCCAAGTATTTGATTGATCTTCACCTTTTTGCACCTTAGATGTATGGGGAGACGTGTTTTTGGGCTCTTGGGACAGGTGGCGGCGCTAGGGTTCGAGTTTTTGACAATATGTGTTGTGTCTCCTTTTGGAAAAGATGAAGGACCTCTTTTTATAGGGTTTCCCAAAAAGTTACCGTTGTTAAACCTACTACCGGACTAGTCCGGTATATGATCGGACTTGTCCGGTCTACTTCCAGTGGGTTAACCGGACTTGTCCGGTGCTATGTGAAATGTGGTTCCAGAAACTTCAGCGGACTAGTCCTGTCGCTTGGATGGACTAGTCCGCAGTCCTCTAAAGAGGACAACAGAGACATGACCGGACTAGTCCGGTCCAAAACCGGACTTGTCCGGTTGAGTTCCAGTAAGCTGACCGGACTAGTCCGGTTCACAAGGCGGACTAGTCCGGTGCACTATGTTTGCGTCTTCCAGAAAGTTAAACGGACTAGTCCGGTCCATGAACGGACTAGTCCGGTTTTCAGTGGATTTTAGTTGATTTTTAAACCCCTTACCTTTACGCAAAGTCATGAGCTCTTGGGTGTGTCTCTCTCACACACCCTATACATTTATATCTACTTTGCTCTTCTAAATTCCACTAAAGTCTTCCTTTTCGGGCACCACTCTATTTTTCATCTTTTTGTGCGCACCTAGCTAGTTTACTTAGTTTGTCCTGCAATCATTTCGTTAGGATCTCATGTGCTTGTCATCAATTAGCCAAAACCCACAAGGGATTTCCTAGATGCACTTTCAGGATGAAATGAGCTACCTTGGTTATCCTGTCGATGATGACCCATATTGAATCATATCCCGATTGGGTCCTAGGAGTCCCACTATAAAGTCCATACCTATTTCTTCCCATTTCCATTCAGGCACTTTGAGTGGTTGCAATAGTCCCGTGGGTCATTGATGTTCTGCTTTCACCAACTGACATGTGTCACATAGGGCAACATGTTCCGCGACATCTCGCTTCATGCCATACCACCAATATCTGCTCTTGAGGTCATGATACATCTTCGTACTTCCAGGATGAATGGAATAGTCGGAATCATGAGCCTCCTTCAAAATCAGTTCACGGATCTCTTTCACCTCAGGCACACAGATTCTTTTCCCATGCCACACCGTTCCTTGTTCATCCTCTCTGAACCCAGGGGCTTTATTTTCTTTGATGAGTTCTCTAATTTCTTGTATCTTCTCGTCATTCTTCTGACCGTTGCGTATGTCTTGCTCTAACGTGGAGTCCACTTCCATGGCGATGGCCTCACCACTATTCACCAGACATAGATTGAGTTTTGTAATCTCTTCCTTCAATTACGTAGGCATGTCTTTTAAGCTCAACATGTTAACCTGCACTTTCCGGCTTAAAGCATCTGCCACGACGTTCGCTTTCCCAAGATGATAGTTGATGCCACATCAAAGTCGTTGATTAGCTCTAACCATCTCCTTTCTTCTGAGGTTAAGATCTGGCTGTGTGAAAATGTACTTTAAGCTCTTATGATCTGTATATATCTCTGTCCTCTTTCCCATCAAGTAATGCCGTCAAATCTTCAATGCTTGTACCACTGCGGCTAGCTCTAGGTCATGCGTAGGATAGTTCTTCTCGTGTTTCCGGAGCTGCCGGGACGCGTAGGCCACGACATGCCCCTCTTGCATGAGAACACATCCCAACCCGTGTCCAGATGCATCACAGTACACTGAAGAATTCTTCTACATATCCGGCATAACTAGCACTGGGGCTGTTGTCAATCTTTTCTTCAGTTCTTGAAAACTCGTCTCACACTGCGGTGTCCATGTGAATGTGATTCCCTTCTCTAACAATTTGGTGAGGGGTCTCGAGATCTTGGAGAAACCCTCAATAAACTGTCGGTAATACCCAGCCAATCCTAAGAAACTTCGAACTTCCCCGACATTTTCAGGGGTCTTCCACTTCTGCACATCCTCAATCTTGGCGGGATCTACCGAGATTCCTCCCTCTGAGATTATATGTCCTAAGAAGGGAACTCTCTTCAGCCAAAATATACACTTGCTCAGCTTGACATATAGTTGGTGTTCTCTCAGCTTTTGCAACACCAATCTTAAATGTCCCTCATGTTCTTCTTCATTTTTGTAGAAGACGAGAATGTCATCAATGAAAACAGCCACAAATTTGTCCAGATATTCCATGAATACCTTGTTCATGAGATACATGAAGTATGCCGGGGCATTAGTTAGCCCGAACGGCATGACGGTGTATTCATACAGCCCGTACCGAGATACGAAAGCTGTCTTTGGAATGTCGGTTTGCCTTATTTTCAGTTGGTGGTATCCTGACCTGAGATCAATTTTTGAGAACACACAAGCTCCCCTCAACTGATCAAATAAGTCTTCAATGCGGGGTAATGGGTACTTGTTCTTGATGGTTACTTCGTTCAAAGCACGGTAGTCTATGCATAACCTTTGGGTTCCATCCTTCTTGGGCACAAATATCACTGGAGCTCCCCATGGTGAGGAACTAGGACGAATATACCCCTTCTCTGTCAATTCTCTTATATGCTCCTTGAGCTCTTCCAGCTGTTTGGAGTCCATCCGATAAGGCCTCTTGTATATTGGGGCTGTTCCAGGCACAAGTTCAATCGCGAATTCCACTTCACGATCGGGAGGCATACCTGGCAGCTCCTCCGGAAAAACATCTGGATACTCCCGGATAATCCTTATCTCTTCCACTTACACCTCAACTTGATTGAGTTTAAGGTCCCTCCTAGGTTCTTGTACGGCTATGAACTTCACTTTTGTGCCGCTAGGGTGAGTTAGTTCCACTGTTCTTGTCGAACAATGGATGATTCCTTTATGTTTGGTCAACCAATCCATACCCAAAATAATATCTATCCCTTGTGAGTCTATCACTATGAGGTTTGCAGCAAATACTACCCCATTAATGTCTAGATTCACCTTGGGACACACTTGTCTTGTCCTTATTTCTCCCCCTAGAGAGTTCACTGCTAACATATGGTTCATTTGTGTTGTTGCTAGATCATGCTTCTTAACAAACCCTTGAGCAATGAACGAATGGGTAGCACCAGAATCGAACAATAGGGTTGCAATGTGTAAATTGGCAGGAAACTTACCAATTACCACGTCAGGTGCCTCTTGCGCTTCCTCCATGGTCACGTGGTTCACCCGTCCTCGCATCACATTCTGCTGTTGTGGCTGCATGGGCTTCTTCTTTGGGCACTTATGGGCGTAGTGCACCACTTCACCACAGTTGAAGCATTGCACCTCAACTTTGGGTGCCTGGCCTTTGTTATGTTGGGATTGGTTCGGTGGTCCTTGTCCTGCTGGTCGAGGTTGATATGTGGGCTGAGGCTGCTGTACAAACTGACGCTGCGGCGGTGCTGGTGCTGACGGAGGCCTGAAATTCGGGTTGTACCCTCTCGGTGCTGAGTAGGGTACCACAGCACGACTCATCTGTCCTGCGGGTTGCTGCATCAGACGTGGACGTGTGTTGCTACCTGAGGCTTGGTGTGACCATCCTGCCTTCCTCTTGTTTTCATTCTCCAAGGCCTTCAGCTTCCTCTCCACGACAAATGCTCTGTCTACCATCTTTTGGAAGCTTTCATACTCGTTGGAGGACATTGCACATTGCATTTCCATAGTATGTCCTTCCACAAAACAATCATGTTTTTGCTCATCAGTTTCGATGTCCCGTGGTGCATAACGGGATAGTTGGGTGAACTTGGTGAGATATTCCCTCACAGTCATGTTGCCTTGCTGCAGTCCCAAGAACTCCTTTCTCTTGTTTTTGAGTTCACCTCTTAGTATGTAGTGGTTGCGGAAACTGCGCTTGAACTCTTCCCAAGTGATGTTCTCGGGGTCATGATGGGCTGCTACGTAAGCGGTCCACCAATCAGCAGCAGGTCCATGCAATTGGTGAGAGGCAAACAGCACCCTCTCATACCCTTGGCATTGTATGATCCTCATCTTGCTCTCAATGGTTTTTAGCCAATTATTTGCCTCCAGAGGTTCAGCAGCACTTGCAAACTTTGGGGGTTGAGTTCCCAGAAACTCACTCAACCTTGGTTGGCGTGGTGCAGCTTGTGGGGGTGGAGCTTGGTGCAAGTTGGCCACCACTTGAGTTAAACTCTGGATGAGCTGATTCTGATTTTCGAGCATTTGGTGGATAGGATCAGCTCCTTCACGGCGACCACCCCTGTCTTGTCCTCCAGAAAGGTGAGGATTGTCGGCCTCATCGTTGTTGTTGGTGGGGTTGGCACCACGACCTTTTCCTCTTCCAGCTATCTATCTTGATCAACCAAATGTTAACTTAAAGCATTATGTAGTAACTTCCCAAATTGCTTGTTTAAACTTAAACTTTTGAGGCCTTAATATTTAAACAATTTCTTAAGATTTCACGTGGATCTTTGGGCGTCACGTCTCACGCTAAAATAAATGCACTCTTGATTCATAGGGTTTCACACATCAAAGCAAAGCAACCTAAATACGAGGTTGTGGACAAACGCCCATGGCTTCCACAACTCACGTCACACGCCAATCATTAACACACAAATAAATAGGGTATTGACTCGACTACTCGATAACCTGCTGAATTAAGGGAAATGACTCTAAACAACTCGCATCACTAAGCCGTCTCGTCGGGGTCTTCTTCATTATTGCGGCTTCCCTCTGATTCTGCTTTAGGTGGGGAGGCTGCTGGTGTAGGAGTGCGGCGATGCTTGCTCGCCCGGCGGTCCGGGGAGTCAGGAGTCCATGTGTCATTTATGGTGACACACAGTTCATTCCCATCTCCTTTTTCTCTCGCCCTCAAGCTGGCACGAAGCAACGCCTCAGTCTCCTTCAGGGTGTCACGAACATCCTGAAGCTCCTGCTGGCACTCCTGCAGTCGAGTGTTGAGCATAGCAGCATCCTCCAAGCACAGGTCCATGTGCTCATGGGAAGTCCCCTGCTGCACTGGCGGGTACTTGTACTCCGCGTAGGGATTCACCGCTGGAGGACATATATGTACTCTGTCCTGTCCAGGTGGCGACGGTTGATGTAACTCTGACAGGTGATGGCCTCCTAGGTGACATCCTTCTCAGCATCGACCTGAGTCGCCCGACAAGCTGGAGAGCGGTGGATCTTGAGCAGCTGATTTTCATGGATAATCCTCATCTCTGAGATCCATTCTTCCCGCTTCTCACGGATAGTCCTGGTGGAGCTGTAGTGTATGATCAGCTTGCCAACATTGCCGGCGGCGTGGAGCATACGCCGAAGACGGCGCAACAAGCCCCCTACTGCCAACCCGTAGGAGTGGTACGTCACCGGACGGTTCTCCTCTCTCAAGGCAAGGGCAACTACAGGAACTCTCCCTCCGGTGGACTTGCGGGCGGTGCGGATCATGCGAACCATCTAAAACATAAATCATTTAAAATTAAGTTAGATAAGAATTAAATAAAGATTGTATTTTGAATAAAAGTTGGGACAAGGTGAATAAAGTGACCCCATTAAATAACACTTTCAACCCACATCTTTGTAAAATAGTTTTTAAGAAAATAGGGTCTTTAAGTACGTCCATTTCTACCTAGGTCCACGTTCCTACGGGCAACCTTGGCTCTGATACCACTTCTGTCACACCCGGTTTCTCCGAAGAACAACCGAGTGAATATCACATGTATGCCAGGATCATTTTCTCATACATGTGACGACAAATAGTGAAGCATCATCATATTACAAGCCAGGTGTTCGAATATAAATAAGTCTTACATAGCATACGTCTCGATGGACGATAATAAGTTCATAACATGTAAATAAAACAACAGCAGAATATAAATCTTGTGGGCTCCGTCACAGGTGTTGCCCGGGGGACTCCATGAACCTAGAATCCTTCTTCAGGTTCGAAATCTTGGTCATTAAACACCACATCATCCCCTTGACCTGAGCAGCAATTTAAACCAACAAAAATGCAAGTTTGAGTACCGTTGGTACTCAGCAAGTGTGGGAAAGTTATGTCATGCATGGCTAGAGCAAGGAGAGGTTGAACCCATGATTTAAAGCACTACGCAATTATTACCTATCACCTTAGCTTATTAAGCACCTACATTACTACATAGGTGAAATGGTCCCAATCCCTCAATCCATCATCAAGTAAACATGGTCCCATCTCTAATGTTAAGCTTCCCGCTTAACACCCACAACTTCCCAATCCATCATCCTCTAATCATGAATAAGTCCAAGCCGCTCTTGACCGTGAGCATGGCTGTCATGACAGTTTTGACTCTGCGGAGTTTGCACAACTATATCACATGTAGTGATTTCATCCCCCGTTGTCGGGTGGACTAAAAGAACCTCCATTATGCCAGTGGCTGCGAACCACATTCACACTTCCCAGGTGTGTAGCCAGGAGATCACTACGAGGCCTTTACAAAGGGATTCCCGACGAGCGTGGGCCCACTGAGGTTTCACCCCTAACAACATACAAGAGGCTCCAACCCCGCTGCATTGGCCCCCTCTTGAGCCTTGCGGTTCATATGGTAGTCCAGCTGACACCTATTCCCCGCACCATCCAAACACCCATACTACGCCGGAGATACACCTAATTAATTGGCCAAGCTGCCCCATCTCAGCATGTGGTTGGCACGGTAAAGCCAGGTTACATGCTCCATGAACCGGTCCTTAGGATCCAGGCAAGTACTAAACACAAACCCGAGTCTCGTGCACCCAACAGCAACCAATTCATCCAACTTGCCTCGATCCCTACCTCTACATAACTCATAATATCTCATTCAAGAGTAAGGTAAATAAGTTGATGATCTCATATCCCACTTATCCCCTTCTAAGCATGGCTAAGAATAAGTATATAAATAAATGACATAATAAAATAAATCCCAACCCAAGCTACAAGGAAACAAGATAATGCAATTCTAGGGAAACTTCCTAGCATGGGTATCATATTCCAATTTGACCATGCAATTAAAATTCTAACTACACATCCTAGTATAGGATCAAAGTGGTCAAGGACACTTGCCTTCTTCTTGCTGCTCTGGGAATGGAAAGTCTTGGTCTTGGAAGGGGAGAACTTGCTCTGGGGCAGGTTCTACTCATGCCAATACACATAGCAAAAGAAAACAACAATCTATAAGCCATAGTTCACACTTTCACTCATGCAAACCACACATACATACATACATACATACATACATACATACATACATACATACATACATACATACATACATACATACATACATACATACATACATACATACATACATACATACATACATACATACATACATACATACATACATACATACGTACATACGTACATACGTACATACGTACATACGTACGTACGTACATACATACATACATACATACATACATACATACATACATACATACATACATACATACATACATACATACATACATACATACATACATACATACATACATACATACATACATACATACATACATACATACATACATACATACATACATACATACATACATACATACATACATACATACATACATACATACATACATACATACATACATACATACATACAAACATACATACATACATACATACATACATACATACATACATACATACATACATACATACATACATACATACATACATACATACATACATACATACATACATACATACATACATACATACATACATACATACATACATACATACATACATACATACATACATACATACATACATACATACATACATACATACATACATACATACTAAAGTCATTCACATGTTTAGGTGTTGTAGTTACCCTAGATGTGTTGATTTTAAGCCTACATACACTTTTAAATATATATATATATGTTATTTCTAACTTTTGTATTCAGATTTCTAGTTGCACACTTATATATTAATTTCCCATTTAACAAATTCTCTATATTTAATTTAATACACTCCTTAGCCACAAAATTTGCATGAAAGAAAGTTTCCTACTTCAAATAGGTTTTCAGATCTTCTTCAGAATCTAAATTTGAAGTTTTTGAAAATAAATACCTCATTTAACATTTTCAAATTTTGCATACTTAGTTTCCTATATTTTCAGATTTATTTTCTATGCCTAAAAGTAAATTTCAATATTAAAAGAGTAAGACATATTATCTAAACAGAATAGGTTCTGATCTAAAATGTTCAATAAAATATTTTTTTAACTTCCTCTCTGATGTGAAACAATTTAAATTTATTTTACCAGTTTTTAGAATTATTTCCTAGCCTAAAAATGTGTCTCTAGAGATAATAAAAATGAGCAACACTTAGACAGATTCCATTTCAGCCTAAAATCTATTTTTAACTCATTCTAAAGGTTTCCAAGTTCTAGGAGAGTTTAAATTTATATTTGCACATGTGTTTGCATCACCATTTAAATTTAAATCCTAGTCACATGTTCAAATTTCTGAATTTAATATCCTATAGGGTCTAAAAGGCAAATCCACCCTACTGCAGGGTTTAATTCACTATTTCCTAAATTTTCAGGGGTCTAATTACACATAACAGAGGGGTTTTCCAAAATTTTATTAAGTCCAGGGGCAAAATTGATTTTTAAATGAATTTACATGAATTTCTGAAGGTCCAGGGGCTAGATCAGAAATTTCCGGGGCTAGCTCGTATTTTCCGAGATCCCCAGGGGGTAGCGCATAAGATTCCCGGCCTTTATAATGCGGGGCTGACGTGGGCCGTTGGATTTAAAATAGGCGGCTGAGATTATAACGCAAAGCGGTACGGGGTAGATCTAATAGGAACCACACGATTTAAAATGGACGGGCCTCACGGGGCCACGTCGCCCTGGCCGTGTGCGGGCGGCGCTGCCCGGCGGTGCGCGGCGGCGGGAGGCGGCGATCTCGCCGGAGATCTTCGGGTTTTCATCTATACTTCCTAAGACTTGGATTTCTTGGCATAGAACGGAAGAGGGGAGGTCGGGGATCTCACCTCGGGGTTTTTTCTTGAGCTCGGAGGCCCTGGAAGGTGGTCGGTGACGAGGTCCGAGATGAAAACGCGGCGGTGCTCGCCGGAGCTGTGTCTAGAGCGCAAAACACCGGGTTTCCTTCACCTGCGAGGCTCCCCGGAGGCGGTGGAACATGATCAGCACGTTAGATCAGGAAATCCGAGCGAGGATCGAAGGAAAACGACGGTGGAAGCTTCGGTTCTCACCGGAGAGAAAAATGGAGCGGCGCTGGGGAATTCGGCGAGTTTCCTTGCGTGGAATGCATGAGGAGAGGCGGCGGAGGGTCGGTTTGGATAAGTAGCAGCACCCGGGGCCGAAGATCGGGGCTGCGAGCGCGGTGTTCGGGAGGATGGTTGTGATCGGGCGCGAGAGAGAGACGGGGCGGTTGGGGCGCGCGGGGGAAAGGGATGACATGCGGGCCCCGCACTTCAGAGAGAGGGAGAGAGGGAGGGGGCGCGTGCGGGTTCTGGGCCGGCTGGGTGGGTTTCAGCCCACTGGCCGGTTTGTTTTTCTTTTTCTTTTTCCTTTTCCTTTTCTGCTTTGGTTCAAATTTAAATTCCAGTTTGAATTTGAATTGCTACACCACATGCAATACGTCCAAAAAATTTTAAATCCCCCTCTTTAGCAGGTTTTGGGGTGTTACAACACGCCTAATGCTCCACTTGGTCTTCATAGAAATCTTTTCCTGATGATGAAATAATAATGCAAGTTTGAGTACAATGATGTACTGAGCAAGTGCGGGAAAATATGATATGTAGCTCATAACAAGGTAGGTATAAAAAGGCTCATTGCAGAAAGCAAAGTTATTTATCAAAACCATGATAAAACAACAACTCATCTTCAAGTGAATGTAATCCCAACATGTATTAAAAACCGATCATACCTCCATTATGTTCATTACCTTCCATTTCACAACCAGACATCAATCAACCTCATTCTTGCTCACGAATACCTCCTCGTATTTGCTATCATCTCAGGAATACCATCTCGTATTCGCTACCATTTCATCATAAACAACTTCGTCTCCCACCGAGACCAACCTCGTTGCCATGACTCAACAGTCATGCAACCCATCTTATCACCCGGACTCAACAGTCCCGAAAACCAAACCATAACTAGTAACCATATCCAATCACCATCTTAACTAATCATGGAAGTTGGCCAGGCGCTCGTGACCGTAAGCTCGACTATCATGATAGTTTTAGAACTCTGCAGAGTTTGCACCTCTTCACCCACAAGTTTGTGATTTCGTCACCCGTCGGCGACTGCAGAACCTCCATTATACCAGTACACAACCGTCGGTGTATGGTCAAGAGATCACAAAATAGCCTTTACAAAGGGGCTACTAGATGTATGGACTCACTAAGGTTTCACCGGCGGGCTAGAATCTCCAATTCTCCCACCCACGGGCCCCCTCTTGTGCCATGTAGTTCCCAGGGCAGTCCTCACTCGACTCCCATTCCCCGCGCCTTCCACGGTCCATAACAATCTAGCAACTTACCTAATTACCCAGCTAGGCCGCACCCATACTTGGACTTGTGGTGGCACTGTTATCCTGGCATGTGCTTGCATGAACCGGTCCTTAGATCTACGGCAAGTAAACCACCATCTCATGCTACCTCATTCACAAACCTAATCTTGCCTAGATCTCCCTCCGATCCATGTTCATTAACAACATCAGTTTATCATTATCATCATGAGTGCAGTTAGCTAGACACATCTATCTCGCTTCCCAATCCCATGGACTCAGCGAAGCATAAAACAAAAACCATACCCGACTCATAAACTTCCCTGGCGACAAGGATGGTTTAACCAAAACTAGTAAACTCCTATAAAAAGGGTTTCCCATCATGTTTGACTCAGCACACACACCTTTTCGCAAACAAAACAGTTTCCCAAAACATAGGATCAATATGGTCAAGGAGCACTTGCCTTGTTCTTGCGGTTCCGGTTGCTCTTGGATCTCGAAATCTTGTTGTTGTAGTTCGTCGTAGACAGCTCCCTGAGCTTGTCCTGCTATACAGGATTATGCACATACAAGATCCACATCAATCAATATCATGCACAAACTTTAAACTAGATGTCATGATGTATATGCATGCTATCCTGTAATGCAGTTTAGTTTTATTAGGTCGGTTTGTACGTGTTCTTGCATGGTTTTATGATGAACAGAGGTGTTCGGATAAAATGTGGACGTGGCGATGAACTTGTCTTTTTAGATCAACCCGATCAACAAGTGATCTGTCCACGAGAAAGCTTCTGTTCGAAAGGAATCGTAGAACAGATGCAAAGAAAATACGATGATGTCGTAAAGTGGTATTGGAGACCTACCTTACGCTCTTCTGGTCTCGGGTCCTTCTCTAGCAAGACAGATCGTTGGGACCCTCTTCCGGCGATCTCCCTCGACGGAACTCCGGCGATGGTTTTACTTTGGCGAGTTGGGGGCTAGGGCTCTAAATTGTCAGCTTAGGAGTTTGAAAAAGAAGTTCATGGTTTCGGCCAGAGGTTCTGGGTTCTATTTATAATCGGGAGAAGAAGAGTCCTAATCTGATTGGACTTCATAAGAGTCCTATTCAGATCGTTGTTGAATCTTAACAACGTATCTTTAGTTTGATTTGGTGCGGTAACATTGTGGAATTCAGGTCGGTTTCTTCTCCGTACCGATATTTCTATGCGTACAGAATCCAAAAACCATTCCAGAACTCGTTACCTCCGCGGTGATGAGCTTTGGAAGCTCCACGTGTCCATCGGGGCCTGGTATCTCCTTCTCCGTAGAGACGAGCTCCGGTTGTGCCGCGTGTCAAGCAAGCGAGACCTCCCTTCTCCTTCGGAGGTGAGCTCCGCGTGCGCCACGTATCCTGGCGGTCGGGACCTCCTCTCTATTCGGAGGTGGCTCCGCGCACGCCACGTGTCAGTGCCGGACCTTCCCTCTCTCCGAGGTGAGCTCCGTGAATGCCACGCGTCAAGTAGCGCCGGACCTTTCCTTTTTCCTCAGAGACGAGCTCCGAGGTAAACACGTGTCCAATAGTGACGGACCTCCCGGAGATAAGCTCCGAGATCGACACGTATCCCGCGCGACTGGTCCTCTGATTTCCGCTGTGACTAGCTCCGAAGATGACATATGTCCTGCGGAACTGCCTTTGCTTCTTTCGCAGAGGCTAGCTCCGGGGGCAACACGTGTCTCACAGGGTCGGACCTCTCCCCCTTAGCGGAGATGAGCCCCGAGCCTGCCACGTAGCCAGTTTAGCGGCGGACCTCTCCCCACTTTGCAAGGATGAGCTCCGAACACGCCACGTGGCCAGCGGCCCGCGGAAGTTGTCTTCGGCGCTCTCTGGGAACTGGATTCGGCTCTTATTGGCTATCTTTTTGATATTTTTCTCTGTTCCCACTTCTTTTAAAATATTTTCTCTTCATGAACATGAATATATGCAGAAACCAAAAATGAGGGTGTCACAGAGCGTGCAGTTGACGAACGAGCACAGTACTCGTATTGAGTTCGAGTCACCCCAACCGGCACCCGAGAAGGCAGCGTTGAACCACGTCGAAGAAGCAACATTGGAAAGCATTCCGGTGGTTCAAGAATTTGCCGACTTGTTCTCGGAAGAACTTCCAGGTATGTCACCTGACCGGGACATCGAGTTTGCCATTGATTTAGTACCTGGAACTGCACCTATACAAAGAGGCCATATAGGATGCCCGTTAATAAACTAGTGGAACTTAAGAAGCAAATTCAGGAGCAGCTAAAAAAGGGTTTTATATGCCCAAGCTCGTCACCATGGGGAGCCCCCGTGCTCTTCGTAGACAAGAAGGATGGGACCCAGAGGATGTGTGTGGATTATAGGTCTCTCACTGAGGTGACGATCAAGAATAAATACCCACTGCCCCGTACAGAGGACCTGTTCGACCAAATGAAAGGTGCCCGAGTTTTCACCAAGATTGATCTTCGGTCGGGATATTTCCAGCTGAAGATTAAAACCTCCGACATACCCAAGACTGTCTTTCAAACACGGTATGGTTCGTATTAATATACCATTATGTCTTTTGGGTTAACGAATGCACCCGCATATTTCATGTACCTCATGAATAAGGTCTTCATGGAGTACTTGGACAAGTTCGTCGTGGTTTTCATCGACGATATTATGGTATATTCAAAAAGCAAGGACGAACATGAAGAACATTTGAGATTGACATTGCAGAAGCTGCGAGAGCATCAATTGTATGCCAAGCTCAGCAAGTGTCAATTTTGGCTAAAGGAGATATTGTTCCTAGGCCACATCATCTCTGAGGAAGGAGTGTCGATTGATCCCGGAAAAGTGAGAGATGTTCTGAAGTGGAACCAACTGCAGAATGTGAGGGATATTCGGATTTTCATTGGGATGGCTGGATACTACCGACGTTTCATCAAGGATTTCTCCAAAATAGCAAAGCCTATGACTGAATTGCTAATGAAGGGAAAAGCATTTCAGTGGACACAAGTGTGCCAAGAAAGCTTTGAGGAGCTCAAGAAAAGGCTAACCACAGCGCCGGTTTTGGTATTGCCGGACGTAAGCAAGAGCTTTGACATATATTGTGATGCATCAAGACAAGGGCTTGGTTGTGTGCTCATGCAAGAAGGACAAGTGGTAGCCTATGCGTCGGGACAACTACAGAAACACGAGCTGAATTACCCCACACATGACTTGGAACTCGCAGCCGTGGTGCATGCATTAAAGATTTTGAGATATTATATCCTTGGCCACCGATGTGAGATCTATACGGATCACAAAAGCCTCAAGTACATATTCACACAAACGGATCTGAATTTGAGGCAAAGTCGATGGTTAGAACTCATCAAGGATACTATCGCTCGGAAAGGTCAATGTAGTATCTGATGCATTGAGCCGAAAGGGAGCATGTCACCAACTCACAGTTCGGGAGCTACCGCTCGAGCTGCGCAAAGAGTTCGAACGGTTACATCTCGGGTTCTTGAACGAGATGGAAGTGATGGAACTCAACTCTTCGCTGGAACAAGAGATACGAGATGACCAAGCAACGGATGAGGAAATCAAGGAGATCAAGGAAAGAATCCGACAAGGCATAGAAAAGGACTTCGAGGAAGACGAGAAGGGTACGCTTTGGCTAGGGAAAGGGATTTGTGTGCCTAACGTGAAGCACATCCGCGACACAATATTAAAGGAGGAACATGACTCACCTTATTCCATACATCCCGACAGTACAAAGATGTGCAAGGACTTGAAAACTTGTTATTGGTGGGATGGTATGAAAAGGGACACAGCTGAGTATGTTGCCTTATGCGACACGTGCCAATGGGTGAAGGCCGAACATCAAAGACCCGCTGGACTGTTGCAACCATTGAAAGTACCCGAGTGGAAGTGGGAAGACATCAGCATGGATTTCATCATCGGATTACCACGTACTCGGTCGGGTTACGACTCCATCTGGGTCATTGTGGACCGATTGACGAAAACAGCCCATTTCCTTCCTATTAGAGCCACGTACCACGTCGCAGAATTAGCCGAGCTGTACATGGAGCAAATCGTGTGTCGTCATGGAGTTCCGAAGAGGATAGTTTCAGAAAGGGGTACCCAATTTACCTCTAGGTTCTGGAAGAAGCTGCATGAAGCTATGGGTACACGACTGGATTTAAGCTCCGCTTATCACCCGCAAACTGATGGGCAAACTGAGAGGACAAATCAAATTTTGGAGGACATGTTGAGAGCCTGCGCCTTGAAACATGGGCGTAGTTGGGATAGGAGTTGCCGTATGCTGAGTTCTCATACAATAACAGCTATCAAGCCAGCTTGAAGATGTCACCTTTCGAAGCATTGTATGGTAGACGGTGTAGAACACCGCTGTTCTAGAATGAGACTGTAGAGAACCAAGTGTTTGGACCCGAAGTGCTGCAAGAAGCTGAGAAGCAAGTCCAAACGATACGGGAGAACTTGAAGGCTGCTCAGTCACGACAAAAAGGTTATGCGGACAATAGGCGAAGAAGATTGAACTTTGAAGTAGGAGACTTTGTGTACCTTAAGATATCGCCTATCTGAGGCCCAACGACGATTCAACGTCAAAGGCAAGTTAGCACCTCGCTATATCGGGCCATTTAAAATTTTGGGCAAGCGAGGAGAAGTAGCCTATCAACTAGAGCTCCCAACGCACCTCTCCGACGTGCATGACGTGTTTCACGTATCCCAACTCAAGAAGTGCTTGAGAGTACCGGAAGAACAAGTACCAATCGATGAGCTCGAGCTTTAAGAGGATCTGACCTATGTGGAGCACCAAGTCCAAATTTTGGACGTGAAGGAAAGGGTCACGAGGAGCAAAGTGATCCGTTGATGCAAGGTACAATGGAGCCATCACACGAAAGCCGAAGCTACATAGGAGCGTGAGGAAGACCTAAAGGCAGAATTCCCTCATCTGTTCTCTACTCTATCGAATCTCGAGGGCGAGATTAAGTTTAAGGGGGGTAGGTTTGTAACACCCTCAATTTCATATCCATGCATTGCATATAGAGGAACATTATAAAAGAAGCAGAAACAGAGAAAGAATCAGAAAGATAGCTGAAAGGATCCAAATCCAGTTCATCGAGGTGCGCTGACGACACTTCCCGTGGCCCGCTGGACACGTGGTGTCTTCGGAGCTCATCCCTGTGGAGGGGGTGAGGTCCGGCTCTGCTGGCTACGTGGCAGGCTCGGAGCTCGCCTCTACGGAAGGGGCGAGGTCCGGCCCCGCTGGACACGTGTCGCCCCCGGAGCTAGCCTCTGCGGAGAAGCGAGGCTCAGCCCCGCGGGACACATGTTAACTTCGGAGCTAGTCTCTGCGGAGAAGCGAGGCTCAGTCCCCTGGGACACGTGGCGCTTTCGGAGCTCACCCCTACGGAAGGGATGAGGTCCGGCCCCACCAGACACGTGTCGACTTCAAAACTCACCCCTGCGGAAGGGATGAGGCCCGACCCCATGGGACACGTGTCGCTCTTGGAGCTCGTCCCTGAGAGGTCCGGCCCGCTGGACATGTGTCACCCTCGGAGCTCACCTCCAAGAGGTCCGGCCCTGCGGGACACGTGTCACCCTCGGAGCTCGCCTCCGAGAAGTCCGGCACTGCTGGACATGTGTCGTCCTCGGATCTCACCTCCGAGGAGAAGGGAGGTCTGACACTGTTGGACACATGTCATCCTCGGAGCTCACCTCCAAGGAGGAGGGAGGTCCGATGCTGTCGGACACGTGGCAACCACGGAGCTCGTCTCTGAGCAGAAAGGAGGTCTGGTGCTGCTGGACATGTGGCACTCTCGGAGCTCGCCTCTGAGGAGAGAGTGGGGTCCGGCACTGACACGTGACGCACGCAGAGCTCGCCTCTAAGGGAGAGGGAGGTCCCGCCCCGCCATACACGTTGCGCACGCGGAGCTCGCCTCTAAGGGAGAGGGAGGTCCTGACACGCGGCGCACGCAGAGCTCACCCCTGAGGAAAAGGGAGACCTGGCCCCCGCTGGACACGTGGCATCTCCGGAGCTCACCACTGCGGAGATACGAGGTCCTTAGGCGATTTCTCTCCTGTGCGTGCAGGAATAC
>JASWHV010000643.1:5000-10000 GCA_030760725.1 Neostapfia colusana
CCAGAAAAATACCACTTTTTGGGCTTCTCCCAAATAGTGCGCTCAGCAGTCCCAAAAATCCCCCATACTCCTGGGAGGGGGGGCGCTCCTAAGGTATATTAGGGGGAGGTGGTCTGTCAGCTCGGGGCAAAGTAGGATGATGTCGGATACTGAAAGGAACCTTGATTACCTCCCCTCGCGGTGTACTACATCCACCGGATCTTGGTGTTTGGATGATCCAAGGCTGCCAACATCCTACCGGCCTTGGGGACCTTCACTGAGATGAACACAGATGTGACGGTGCAACACGGATTTTGGCTTCGGGACACATTGTGCCATCCTTTTTGGGTGGATACATCATCCTGGTGCCAGATAAACGTGGCTGTGGCGTCCCCCGGGTATGGGTCGGATTGTTGGCTGGATGGTTACCGGTCCGTTTTCCTGTCGGGGTGGGCAGTGCTCAAACCAGATTCTTGTGGGCTTAGGGTGTTGTGGCCATACTATTTAGTGAACTGCATGTACCCAACGCTTGAAGATCTGGTTACACTGCCAGCCATCGCAATGGTGGGCTGGTGGCCGTACGGGTTCTTGTTTATCATGCGATGGTATGGCCCGGTAAGGGTATTACGGTGCACCCACCGTGTCTTCGGTGAGATGTGTTCTGGCCGCTGACAGGCTGCTGGTACATTTCAAGCTGTTGGCGAATGGGCGCGAAACTGTCGGATACGGGAAACACGGTGCACCCTCCGTGTCTTCGGTGAGACGTGTTCTGGTGGCTGAGAGGCTGCTGGTCATTTCAAGCTGTTGACGAATGGGTGCGAAACTGTGGGATACGGGAAACATGGAGCACCCACCTTTGTCTTCGGTGAGACGTGTTCCGGCGGCTGACAGGCTGCTGGTACATTTCAAGCTGTTGCGGAATGGGCGTGAAACTGTCGGATACAGGAAACACGGTGCACCCACCTTGGCTTCTGTGAGACGTGTTCCAGCGGCTGAGATGCTGCTGGTCATGTAAAGCTGTTTGCTGATGGGTGTGAAACTGTCGGATACGGGAAACACGGTGCTCCCACCTTGTCTCGGAGAGACGTGTTCCGGTGGCTGAGAGATGGGAAAACTCGTGAACATGTGTCCCGGGGGCGGACGGACCTCAACGGAACACACGTTCGGATGGTAAAACTTGATGGTTTTTCATGCGTGGATGGCCATCTGGGTCGAAATGAGGAAAGTTGGGAAAGTCGGTAAAACTCACTAACTGGGATCCCCGGTGGCCCGACGGGACCTTGGCTGAATAATCATTCGGACGGTGCATTTTGAAGGTTTTGGAATGCATGGATGGCCTCCTGGGTCGAAATCGGGAAAGTCGGGATCTCAGGAACTCGGGTCCAGGGATGCCGTACTGTACACAGCAGGAGGCCTCCGGAAAGAATACGGGAAGTCTGGGAACCCAAGTTGAAACTAGATAACCCACCCGTTTTGGAGGCTTGGCGCGGCAAAACCAGAAAAATACCACTTTTTGGGCTTCTCCCAAATAGTGCGCTCAGCAGTCCCAAAAATCCCCCATACTCCTGGGAGGGGGGGCGCTCCTAAGGTATATTAGGGGGAGGTGGTCTGTCAGCTCGGGGCAAAGTAGGATGATGTCGGATACTGAAAGGAACCTTGATTACCTCCCCTCGCGGTGTACTACATCCACCGGATCTCGGTGTTGGGATGATCCAAGGCTGCCAACATCCTACCGGCCTTGGGGACCTTCACTGAGATGAACACAGATGCGACGGTGCAACACGGATTTTGGCTTCGGGACACATTGTGCCACCCTTTTTGGGTGGATACATCATCCTGGTGCCAGATAAACGTGGCTGTGGCGTCCCCCGGGTATGGGACGGATTGTTGGCTAGATGGTTACCGGTCCGTTTTCCTGTCGGGGTGGGCAGTGCTCAAACCAGATTCTTGTGGGCTTAGGGTGTTGTGGCCTTACTATTTAGTGAATTGCATGTACCCAATGCTTGAAGATCTGGTTGCACTGTCAGCCATCGCAATGGTGGGCTGGTGGCCGTACGGATTCTGGTTTATCATGCGATGGTATGGACCGATACGGGTATTACGGTGCACCCACCGTGTCTTCGGTGAGATGTGTTCTGGCGGCTGACAGGCTGCTGGTACATTTCAAGCTGTTGGCGAATGGGCGCGAAACTGTCCGATATGGGAAACACGGCGCACCCTCCGTGTCTTCGGTGAGACGTGTTCTGGTGGCTGAGAGGCTGCTGGTCATTTCAAGCTGTTGGCGAATGGGTGCGAAACTGTCGGATACGGGACACACGGTGCACCCTCCTTGTCTTCGGAGAGATGTGTTCCGGTGGCTGAGAGGCTGCTGGTCATTTCAAGCTGTTGGCGAAGCGGTGTGATACTGTTGGATATGTGAAACATCGTGCACCCACCATGTCTTCGGTGAGATGTGTTCTGGCGGCTGAGAGGCTGCTGGTCATGTCAGGCTGTTGGCTGATGGGTGCGAAACTGTCGGAAACGGGAAACACGGTGCATCCACGTGTCTTCGGTGAGACGTGTTCAGGTGGCCGACAGGCTGCTGGTACATTTCAAGCTGTTGGCGAACGGGCGTGAAACTGTCAGATACGGGAAACACGGTGCACCCATGGTGTCATCGGTGAGATGTGTTCTGGTGGCTGACAGGCTGCTGGTACATTTCAAGCTGTTGGCGAATGGGCGCGAAACTGTTGGATACGGGAAACACGGTGCACCTGTCGTGGCTTCGGTGAGACGTGTTCTGGCGGCTGAGAGGCTGCTGGTCATGTCAAGCTATTGGCTGATGGGTGTGAAACTGTCGGATATGGGAAACACGGTGCACCCACGTGTCTTCGGTGAGATGTGTTCAGGTGGCTGAGAGGCTGCCGGTCATTTCAAGCTGCTTGCGAAGTGGTGTGATACTGTTGGATACGTGAAACACCCACTGTGTCTTTGGTGAGACGTGTTCCGGTGGCTGACAGGCTGCTGGTACATTTCAAGCTGTTGGCGAATGGGTGTGAAACTGTTGGATATGGGACACACGGTGCACCCGCCTTGTCTTTGGAGAGACGTGTTCCGGTGGCTGAGAGGCTGCTGGTCATTTCAAGCTGATGGTGATGCGGTGTGATACTGTTTGATACGTGAAACTTCGTGCACCCACCTTGTCTTCGGTGAGATGCGTTCTGGCGGCTGAGAGGCTGCTGGTCATGTCAAGCTGTTGGCTGATGGGTGCGAAACTGTCGGAAATGGGAAACATGGTGCATCCATGTGTCTTCGGTGAGATGTGTTCCGGTGTCTTAGAGACTGCCGGTCATTTCAAGCTGTAAGTGAATGGTTGCGAAACTGTGGGATATGGAAAACACGGTGCACCCACCGTGTCTTCGGTGAGACGTGTTCTGGTGGCTGACAGGCTGCTGGTACATTTCAAGCTGTTGGCGAATGGGCGCGAAACTGTCGGATACGGGAAACACGGTGCACCCTCCGTGTCTTCGGTGAGACGTGTTCTGGCCGCTGACAGGCTGCTGGTACATTTCAAGCTGTTGGCGAATGGGCGCGAAACTGTCGGATACGGGAAACACGGTGCACCCTCCGTGTCTTCGGTGAGACGTGTTCTGGTGGCTGAGAGGCTGCTGGTCATTTCAAGCTGTTGACGAATGGGTGCGAAACTGTGGGATACGGGAAACATGGAGCACCCACCTTTGTCTTCGGTGAGACGTGTTCCGGCGGCTGACAGGCTGCTGGTACATTTCAAGCTGTTGCGGAATGGGCGTGAAACTGTCGGATACAGGAAACACGGTGCACCCACCTTGGCTTCTGTGAGACGTGTTCCAGCGGCTGAGATGCTGCTGGTCATGTAAAGCTGTTTGCTGATGGGTGTGAAACTGTCGGATACGGGAAACACGGTGCTCCCACCTTGTCTCGGAGAGACGTGTTCCGGTGGCTGAGAGATGGGAAAACTCGTGAACATGTGTCCCGGGGGCGGACGGACCTCAACGGAACACACGTTCGGATGGTAAAACTTGATGGTTTTTCATGCGTGGATGGCCATCTGGGTCGAAATGAGGAAAGTTGGGAAAGTCGGTAAAACTCACTAACTGGGATCCCCGGTGGCCCGACGGGACCTTGGCTGAATAATCATTCGGACGGTGCATTTTGAAGGTTTTGGAATGCATGGATGGCCTCCTGGGTCGAAATCGGGAAAGTCGGGATCTCAGGAACTCGGGTCCAGGGAGGCCGTACTGTACACAGCAGGAGGCCTCCGGAAAGAATACGGGAAGTCTGGGAACCCAAGTTGAAACTAGATAACCAACCCGTTTTGGAGGCTTGGCGCGGCAAAACCAGAAAAATACCACTTTTTGGGCTTCTCCCAAATAGTGCGCTCAGCAGGCCCAAAAATCCCCCATACTCCTGGGAGGGGGGGCGCTCCTAAGGTATATTAGGGGGAGGTGGTCTGTCAGCTCGGGGCAAAGTAGGATGATGTCGGATACTGAAAGGAACCTTGATTACCTCCCCTCGCGGTGTACTACATCCACCGGATCTCGGTGTTGGGATGATCCAAGGCTGCCAACATCCTACCGGCCTTGGGGACCTTCACTGAGATGAACACAGATGCGACGGTGCAACACGGATTTTGGCTTTGGGACACATTGTGGCACCCTTTTTGGGTGGATACATCATCCTGGTGCCAGATAAACGTGGCTGTGGCGTCCCCTGGGTATGGGACGGATTGTTGGCTGGATGGTTACCGGTCCGTTTTCCTGTCGGGGTGGGCAGTGCTCAAACCAGATTCTTGTGGGCTTAGGGTGTTGTGGCCTTACTATTTAGTGAATTGCATGTACCCAATGCTTGAAGATCTGGTTGCACTGTCAGCCATCGCAATGGTGGGCTGGTGGCCGTACGGATTCTGGTTTATCATGCGATGGTATGGACCGATACGGGTATTACGGTGCACCCACCGTGTCTTCGGTGAGATGTGTTCTGGTGGCTGACAGGCTGCTGGTACA
>JASWHV010000643.1:20000-22376 GCA_030760725.1 Neostapfia colusana
GTGAGACGTGTTCTGGTGGCTGAGAGGCTGCTGGTCATTTCAAGCTGTTGACGAATGGGTGCGAAACTGTGGGATACGGGAAACATGGAGCACCCACCTTTGTCTTCGGTGAGACGTGTTCCGGCGGCTGACAGGCTGCTGGTACATTTCAAGCTGTTGCGGAATGGGCGTGAAACTGTCGGATACAGGAAACACGGTGCACCCACCTTGGCTTCTGTGAGACGTGTTCCAGCGGCTGAGATGCTGCTGGTCATGTAAAGCTGTTTGCTGATGAGTGTGAAACTGTCGGATACGGGAAACACGGTGCTCCCACCTTGTCTCGGAGAGACGTGTTCCGGTGGCTGAGAGATGGGAAAACTCGTGAACATGTGTCCCGGGGGCGGACGGACCTCAACGGAACACACGTTCGGATGGTAAAACTTGATGGTTTTTCATGCGTGGATGGCCATCTGGGTCGAAATGAGGAAAGTTGGGAAAGTCGGTAAAACTCACTAACTGGGATCCCCGGTGGCCCGACGGGACCTTGGCTGAATAATCATTCGGACGGTGCATTTTGAAGGTTTTGGAATGCATGGATGGCCTCCTGGGTCGAAATCGGGAAAGTCGGGATCTCAGGAACTCGGGTCCAGGGATGCCGTACTGTACACAGCAGGAGGCCTCCGGAAAGAATACGGGAAGTCTGGGAACCCAAGTTGAAACTAGATAACCCACCCGTTTTGGAGGCTTGGCGCGGCAAAACCAGAAAAATACCACTTTTTGGGCTTCTCCCAAATAGTGCGCTCAGCAGTCCCAAAAATCCCCCATACTCCTGGGAGGGGGGGCGCTCCTAAGGTATATTAGGGGGAGGTGGTCTGTCAGCTCGGGGCAAAGTAGGATGATGTCGGATACTGAAAGGAACCTTGATTACCTCCCCTCGCGGTGTACTACATCCACCGGATCTCGGTGTTGGGATGATCCAAGGCTGCCAACATCCTACCGGCCTTGGGGACCTTCACTGAGATGAACACAGATGCGACGGTGCAACACGGATTTTGGCTTCGGGACACATTGTGCCACCCTTTTTGGGTGGATACATCATCCTGGTGCCAGATAAACGTGGCTGTGGCGTCCCCCGGGTATGGGACGGATTGTTGGCTGGATGGTTACCGGTCCGTTTTCCTGTCGGGGTGGGCAGTGCTCAAACCAGATTCTTGTGGGCTTAGGGTGTTGTGGCCTTACTATTTAGTGAATTGCATGTACCCAATGCTTGAAGATCTGGTTGCACTGTCAGCCATCGCAATGGTGGGCTGGTGGCCGTACGGATTCTGGTTTATCATGCGATGGTATGGACCGATACGGGTATTACGGTGCACCCACCGTGTCTTCGGTGAGATGTGTTCTGGCGGCTGACAGGCTGCTGGTACATTTCAAGCTGTTGGCGAATGGGCGCGAAACTGTCGGATACGGGAAACACGGTGCACCCTCCGTGTCTTCGGTGAGACGTGTTCTGGTGGCTGAGAGGCTGCTGGTCATTTCAAGCTGTTGACGAATGGGTGCGAAACTGTGGGATACGGGAAACATGGAGCACCCACCTTTGTCTTCGGTGAGACGTGTTCCGGCGGCTGACAGGCTGCTGGTACATTTCAAGCTGTTGCGGAATGGGCGTGAAACTGTCGGATACAGGAAACACGGTGCACCCACCTTGGCTTCTGTGAGACGTGTTCCAGCGGCTGAGATGCTGCTGGTCATGTAAAGCTGTTTGCTGATGGGTGTGAAACTGTCGGATACGGGAAACACGGTGCTCCCACCTTGTCTCGGAGAGACGTGTTCCGGTGGCTGAGAGATGGGAAAACTCGTGAACATGTGTCCCGGGGGCGGACGGACCTCAACGGAACACACGTTCGGATGGTAAAACTTGATGGTTTTTCATGCGTGGATGGCCATCTGGGTCGAAATGAGGAAAGTTGGGAAAGTCGGTAAAACTCACTAACTGGGATCCCCGGTGGCCCGACGGGACCTTGGCTGAATAATCATTCGGACGGTGCATTTTGAAGGTTTTGGAATGCATGGATGGCCTCCTGGGTCGAAATCGGGAAAGTCGGGATCTCAGGAACTCGGGTCCAGGGATGCCGTACTGTACACAGCAGGAGGCCTCCGGAAAGAATACGGGAAGTCTGGGAACCCAAGTTGAAACTAGATAACCCACCCGTTTTGGAGGCTTGGCGCGGCAAAACCAGAAAAATACCACTTTTTGGGCTTCTCCCAAATAGTGCGCTCAGCAGTCCCAAAAATCCCCCATACTCCTGGGAGGGGGGGCGCTCCTAAGGTATATTAGGGGGAGGTGGTCTGTCAGCTCGGGGCAAAGTAGGATGATGTCGGATACTGAAAGGAACCTTG
>JASWHV010000644.1:0-22320 GCA_030760725.1 Neostapfia colusana
CTACAATGAGATATGGCTTGTCTTACAACCGAGGTGAAGGGAGTCTTGAGTTAAGAGGCTATAGTGATAGTGATTTTGGGGGAGATGTGGATGACAGGAGAAGCACAACAGGAGTTATATTCTTCCTGGGTGAAAATCCTATCAGCTGGATGTCTCATAAGCAAAAGGCTGTGGCAAAGTCCACATGTGAAGCTGAGTATGTGGCTGGAGCAGCAGCAGCAAGTCAGGCTGTTTGGCTCAGGCATGTGTTAGAAGAAGTAACAAGTTTTCAAGTACCTCCACCAGTGATTAAGATGGATAACACAGCAGCAATTGCTTTGGCAAAGAATCCAGTTTTGCATGATAGAAGTAAACACATTGACATCAAGTTTCACTTTGTCAGAGAATGTGTTGATAGAGGAGAAGTCATCTTGGAGCATGTTGGCACAAAATATGAGCTTGCTGATATCCTCACAAAGCCACTGGGACGTACACAATTTCAGGAACTTCGTGAGAACATTGGAGTTCAGGAGATCAAACCTCAGAAGTAGGGGGAGATTGTTGAGTACTTCTGGAGGTTTAATCAGTGTTAGTTTCCTTGTGTTTCAAGGGAAATAAAGCACACATGACAAGAACCAGGGGTGTGTCCTGAGTCACATGTGTTGCACCGAGTCCTAGTGTGTGTGTGAGGGTGTTTTCGTTATGTTTCAAACAACCAGGGGGTTTGGGCCATACGTGCATGGCACATGCATGTGTTGCATGTTTTCAAATTTGTATGGTGTAAAACCCGGGCTGAGGTTGTTGAAAACCTGTGGCTTCCGGCTAATAAAAGGAGGGGAAAGCGCTGGTGTTTGTTGAGCGCCACCACAACTCATCCAAGCCACTTTTCATTTGGTTCTCCACTTGTTTTTGGATCTACACCACATCTCTAGACTTCCAACACGATTTGCATCACAAATCAGTGAGAGTTCTGTGAGGAAAACACCCAACAAAGTTGATGGAAACAGTCGCCAACTCGGACTCGAGTTCAACTCGGAGTCCAGGAGCAGTCCATCTTAAAACGGACGCCCAGGATGCATACGGACTCCGTTTTTGACGTTCTACATCTGCATGGAAATATGAGAAGATAAACTTTCCAATGGTTCTATCCCCACATTAAATTCGCCAGGAGTCATTGGGAATTGTCGAAACAAGTCAAATTCGGAGTTCTGTCCGGTGTTGCACCACCGTATTGGGCTTTTGGGCATTGTATATGGTATGAGTCCATTAGGGACGCGTCTAAGGGTCTTATGGACGAACCCTAGCCTTTAAATACTGCAGCCGCCGGCCATATTCAGTGGGTTTTTCTTAGATTAAACACTTTCGCTGTTCTACAGTTTGTGAGACCCCAATTTCGCAATTTCAGATTGCATTTTCATCGTTCTTGCTTGTGTTCTCGGTTGCACCTGCAGGGATAGCTTTCTTGGCGAGGTCAAGCGTGTGAAGCATGGTTTATAACCAACGAAGCAGTGGTGTAGTGATTGCAGAGGTGTTCGGGGTCTGCTCGAGTGCCTCATATCATCAACGTCGAGATCTCCACTTCAATCGACCTACCTTTTGGAAGATCGGGCCTAAATCACTCTTCATTTGGTATCAGATTTCAGGTTGCCCGTGAGGTACTTTGATTTCCCACTAGATTAGTTTTTGTTTTTCATACCTAGAGTCCACAGAAAAAGCCACAAAAAATCATATCGTGTTTACCGATTCCTAGACCATAGTGCCTGCAAGTTTCGTTTTTTCAGTTTGCATTCGTGTGGTCGAGTCTTGTTGCTGGTTTAGCATTGTGTTTTTGGGTCGTAGTTATCATTTTTCTTCCTTGTTTTTCTTGCTGCTCACCTATTCCACAATCCATAAACAACAAACCGAGCCAACAAGATCATCGGTTTGCCCTAGCTAGCCGCCTTGCGTGAAATCCCGCATCGCCAGCCCTAGAACAGGTGACAAACCATTGTGCCAGTCCTCCTTGATTCATCACACAACATTCCATCATTCGTTGTTGCTAAATTCCAATTGTTTTTCACATCCTATTGCAAGATCTTTTTCAAAACCGAGGTTGAATCAACATAAAAAACAGTAACTCGGGTAGCCTACCTTAAAACGGCCATAACTTTTGCATACGAACTCGAAATTGGGCGATTTTTGTTTTCAAATTGATATACTCGAAATTTTGCAACTGATTTTCCACAGCTTCGCCGTGTACGTGTGGCGTACCGGAATCCACTCATCCAGGATCGCAGAGGGTGGTGCCGCACGATGCGACACCCCGACAGCACACGTCATAAGGAAATAGTGTATTACATAGAAAGCCAACTGAAATGTACAAAGTCGTACAATACTCAGTTAGAAACTAGGGTTTATATTACACAGCGGAAGTTAAATTTGTACAACTCAGGCCCGCCTATCTAGCAAAAGTCAGTTGCCCAGCCCTAGGGCAACCCACACTAGCTGCACTCCTCAGCTCAGCGTGGCGTGTACGGCTCCCACTCAGCTGTGGTCCCCGACGGAGGGTAACCCTCACCGGTGGACTCGTAACCCGAGTCCGTGGGATGCTCCTCACCTGAAAAACACTTAAGCAGCAACCATGAGCACTATGGCTCAACAAGACTTAACCGACTCACCTAGGCATGAAACTCGACATGTAGTGTACCACAAATATGGGACGGTAAATTGCAGCAAACGGACACGCCTACAAGTTCATCTTTAGTTCATCTTTTAGCCACAAGTTAACAGTTCATAAATCTGAAATTTAGAAAGCAATATTTGGTGGCACACATGTAGCAATACAATTATACATATCAGCAGAATTGAATCATAACATTCCATAATTTATCTACATTACGATGCAGTGAACAAGCGGTACTCGTCACCATGAGGGACGGCGAATCGACTCGATATACACCTGCAGGGAAACCCAAAGAGCACGTCATGTATGCCCACCCGTGGAGCTGCACAGCATGCTCACTCGATGCCGTACGGGACAACCTTTCACCCAACAGTCCAAACGTCAAACCAGTCGCACCGAAACGAGCAGGAGGTTCCCTACACGGAGCATCTCTCTATGCCCGTTAGCAGATTTCCACCTTGCTGCCCTCAGCCTACACCTATAAATCGGTGTGTTATGCCTCGACGCCCAGAGGTTTAGGCTACATCGGTTTATCGGGGCCCATATATCCGATATGCCTTCGGTACATTCAATACTTGTTCAGCAGGGCCGCACACGGATCGGTCCTCAATCGACACGGGCAGGGCTGCGCACACAAGACTTCCTCTTGCTGTGCCCTAGTCCCTGCCTAGTCTCATTTGCATTACTAAAGTGATCTCACATCACTCAAACCAATCCCGTGTGTTCCCAAGCCTAACTCGTGAGTTGATTCCAACTACTCGACTTGTACTGAAGTTCTAGGAATCATTAAACCTAGCCTGTCTACTCGAGATCTTAGACACTACCCTCACTCTTATAGGAAAATCTGGTTATGCATTTGGGGTATCAACCATCCTACACCTAATGCACATATATATACACCTCACACTAAGTATGTAAACAAAGCAAAACTTTATAAATTCGGTTAATGCAAACCGGGGCTTGCCTTGTTGCTGCTGGTCAGTGGTTAGGGCTTCGTCTGGAAGAAGGAAGTTGAGCACTTCTGGAGTCTCCTCGCCTTCAGCGACTACACGTTAACAAGATACTACATGTCAATTCAAATGCAATGTTTATAATTGAATAAGTAATTACTATAACTCTAGCTAGCCCTCCCCTTTGGTTCCGAAATTTTTATGGTGGCTTGCTAGGGTCCTAACCAGAGTATTGACCAAGTTTTATTTGAAACAAAGTTCATTTGAGCCTTGTATAAATAAAAACCTATTTGGTCAATATTGGAGCCTCTAAGGGATTCCAGGGGTTTTCATGGCTCCAACCCTTATTTCCTGGAAACTAGAATTGGAGATGATTCTAATGGAATTGGTTTCATGTCATTTGAAGAATTTTAGAGGGAGTTAGGCCCTAAACAAGATTTGACAAAATCTGAAAAATGTTTCTGTACATTTTTCTATTTTCTCAGGGCAGTTCATTTAATTACACAATTAGGAGGACCAAATAAACTTGGATGAGTCTGAAAATTTTACTGTGGCTCCAGAATTTTCCAATGAACCTACAAGCCAAATTTCAAAATTTTTCATAAAGTATTTCTCCAGATAAAATTCCTAACAGTTTAAAATTTAGGGATTTAATTCAGCAAAACTATTAAGTTTCATGAGCTTAAATTGGTATTGCTGGAAAGTACTCAAAAAGATGAGTTCAGCAAAATTTGTTTTACTGAATTTTGAGCTCCCAAGCAAAAGTTCTATGCATTTGAAGTTTGAACCAAATCTAAAAATTCAAATAAAGTTTAAACTGGCTGGTGGGGTCCCCGGGCTACGTGTCAGCACCTCAGCTAACCCACATGGGGGTCCGCAGAGTCTTCCGTGCAGTCGCACGGGATCCTGGAGCCACAGCAGATCCGGCGCTGTTTAACCCGAAGCTGACACGTGGGACCCGCGGGGCTTCGTCTATCTCGCGCTCCCGTGGTTCCCCGCCGCCCCCCTCGCCGGAGTACTCGCCGGGAGGCTGTTCCCGTGACCGGAGATTGACCAAACTGGCCGCCCCCGCCTGAAATTTCTCGGGGAACCCGTTGCTGCCCTTGTCGCCGGCCGGTGATCACCGGAATCAGTTGCGCGACGGCGATAGTCCACGGGGTGAGTTCGGCGACGTCAGTATGGCGCTGTCATGCCTCACAGTCCCCTCTGTTGGCTCCTACAGCACCGCCATAACCTACGGAGCAACGACCCAGCCTCTGATCTGGCTCAAAGTTGTGGCAAACTGGACTTCACCGTGCGACCTAGGTCTAAACCCGGCGATGAACGAAAAACCCATGGAACTCGGTGGTTTCTCGCTGGTTTCCCGTGGTTCTTGACCGTAGGGTTTCGCACGGACGTTTCTAGCTGGTTGTCGCAGCTAGGGAGCGACTGCTTGACTGGTTAGCTCAAATTTTCCGATTTAACCGAACACGGCTATATCGCATGCGCTCGGCAAGAACTGGAATTCCGGCCAGCACACTCCATGGCATGCGGCCGGGGTTGTCGTACAGAAAGTACACTCCCAGGCGAACCTTCTGGCCTGCTCAACTCGACGTGGGATCAACCTAGCGGCTGGTCTATGAGTTTTTGGTTGCGGCGGCTTTACACGGTGCTGAATGGAAACAGAGAGCTCGTGGTCGGTTTTTTAAAATCCCCAAAAAGTGGTAGCAAGAAAGTTCAGCTCATGTACACTTAGGAAAAATGAGGCGAATTAAAACTTTGAATTATGACGGTGTAAGTTCAAAGTGAGGATTCAAACTTCCCAAAACTTCCAAACATGGAGATCTAAATTCACAACTTGGATCTTCATAGTCCAAATATTTACCCTTCCAAATTTCAGCTCATTTGTTGGAGTTTCAATATTTGTTTGGGATTAAAAGGAGAAACCCTCTAATCTGAATTTCAAATTCAGTTTTAAATTCCAACTCCCTCAATTTGCAAAGTTGGTTCCACAAATGTGTTCTCCACATTTGAATGAGCAGCCATGCCAAAAATTGAAAACTTTGGAGCTGGTTTGCCATGTTTTTGGGGACAATACAAAATGGAGAATTCAAATGCATCTCAAATTCAAATGATCAAATACCATTCAAACTTTCACACCAGAATTCAAATCATTTGAATTCAGAAAGTTTAAACCATGACTTGGTGTGAAAGTTTAGCCTTAAATGTTGAGTTGCTAGGGAGGAAATATCAGTGGAAAATTGGATAAGAATTAGAAATGGTGGGCCCAATTGTCAGCCACACAAAGCACACCAACCGACTTGTTTTCCTCCTCGGGTGATCACAGCGCGCCAGCGCTCGACGTTTACCCGTGCCTGAGGCTTTCCACCGTGCCACCTCAGGGTCTCCTTGCTGCTGCTCGTCTTGATCACCTCACCCGAGTGCCACAGGAGCATTTCGCCACTTACAGCTCGTGCTTCGGTCTCTGCTCGGCTCCCCCGCGCGAACGCGAGCCGCCGGCGCTGTCTCGGCCTTTTTCCATCGGCAGCCAGTACTGATCCCTCCTCGCCCGAGTTGCCAACGCAAAAGAGGAGCGCCGACGTGGGTACAAGGTAGTCCCCCGCTCAGCTTTGACGCTTGGGGCTGCTTTTGATCCTAATCCGAGGATCGGCGCCAAGAACCGAAGCAATCGGCGGAAACCGAAGTCAGGCCACCATGGACAGAGCGCCTCGGTCACCCTCTGCTCCAACTTGCTGTACACGAAAGGTACATGGACATGTCCTGGTCGTGTAGCCGGAGGCCGCTTGGCGATTGCTAGAACCCATGGCGAGAATTTCACCGTTTCCCCAAACTGTGCACCGACGGGTAGTGCTCGGTCTAACCGTAAATTCGTGGCGCACAATCCATTAGAGCTTGAGCAAGCTTGCACACAGCTTCCATACTTCATAGTGCCTCTCCTCGACAAAGAACCAAGCAAAAACATCAAGAAACGAGGGAGCCCTAGCTGTTTTCTTAGTCGCCGGTGTAAAAGCACCTCGGGTCACCGTGGAGCCCCTGGTTGCTGGCTGTTTCACCGGCGGCCGAGACCGTTACGAGCTCCGACATCGTTCACTGATGCTCTAGGGCCCGAGAACCGATGTGTGGTGAATGAATGAGGGTTCCCGACCTCGCCGGAGTTCAAAACCGTGCTGTCACCGGTACGCGGTGGTTTCCGGTGAGCGGTGGCCGCCGGCAACCCTCCCAGCGTGTTCAGCACGGCCAATAATGGAGGAGCGGCGAGATTCGGCCGGGGAGATGGCCGGGGAAGTCCTTCCCGCCACCCTCGCCGGAGTAAACGTCGCGGGCTCCTCTGTTTAGCGCGAGGAAGAAGAGGGAACTGATGGATGGGACCCACAGTCGGGATTTAAACATTTCCAGAATTTCCTAATACAGTTCAAACATAGGAGACTCATAACTTTGTGTAGAAAACTCCAAAAAGGGTGAGACCAATTTTGTTGTAATCCTCATGAGGAGTACTTCACAGAGAAACCAATTTTAGGCTATGAAAATGCCCAGGAATTTCTGAAGAATTGTTTTTACTAAATCTTTTAGGGATTTATTACAGGAGCAATTCTTTATGAAATATTCCCAAATTTGGGCAGCAAATCCTTTTCATAGAAATTGATCTCCAGTAAAAATTTGAGCTTCAATGGAGTTCATTTGGTAGGCTAAATTGCCTTCCAAATTCAGCCTTTATTTGGAAATTCAAATTTAAACAGAAACTTTTCAGAACTCCTGCCCAACTTCAAAAATTCATATCTCTCTGTTGGTAGCTCCAAAAATGGTGAAACAAATTTTGTTAGAAGCAGGGAGACTTACCCTAATCAGATATTCCACTGTTAGCTATGTCAAAGCTCCTGAATTGGGCTCAAAATTCCGAGAAGGGTTGTACTTGTAGGAATTTTGAAGACTACATTGTGCAATGACATTTCTCCAAATTTTTCTCAGATCATTCTTATAGGGTCTAGTATCCACTGTAAAAATCCCAAAGCCAATTAAGGATTCTAAATAGCAATAGCTATGAATAGAAGTCCAATTCTCATAAATCCTTAATACTTACATATGTATTTTATTACATTTCATAATAGTGACCGAAGTTGAAGACGCACCGGAGCCCTTGGACGTCCTTCCACCTGAAGCTAACTTCCCGTTTGACTCGCTACCAGGCAAGCCCCGGTTTGCACTTAAGTACCTTTTATGAAATTCTTTATTTGTATCACTTATGTCTAGAGTGAATGTTTGCATTAGAGTTAAGGTGATTGAAACCCCACTTGCATAACCTTTCAAATCCTATGAAGGGTTGGGTAGCTTACAGAGCCGACGAGTAGACAAGGCCCCGCTAATATGCTTATGACCTCGGTAGAAGTCGAGTAGTTGGAATCTACTCGCGAGGTAAGGTTTATCACACGCTTTGGTTAGAATAGAAAATGGCTTAAGAGTGGTGAAAATGAGACCCAGCAGGGGGGATAGGAAGCAGTGAGCAGAGGTCTCACATGCGTAGCCCTGTTGGTGTCGATTGAGGACCGAGTCATGTGCGGGCCTGCTGAACAAGTATCAAACAGTACCGGATGGCATACTGACATAAGCAGGAAACCGATGTAAATGGTTAACCTGGGTGCCGAGGCTTACCCAACCATAAATAGGAGTGGGTTGGGGGTAGCAAGGTGTAAATCTGCCGGTGGGCACAGTCACGCTCCACACGGGGACCTTTTGCCCGTTACGGATGGACCGGTTTGTTATTTGGGTTGCCTTTGAAAGGTTGTTGCATACAACAGAGTAGGAAGGGGTGTGGAATCACGCTTCTGAAAGTGGGTGTATGCAACGTGTTGTCCGGGTGTCTCCTGATTGCAATCACCGCCCCTCGCGGTTATTTGATTACCGCTTGTTCACTGTTTCGTGACGTAGTAAGAAGTGAAGTAAGCCAGTTGAATGATAATATGCTGTGATGATAGAGTAATGTTTTGGAAACCTTGTTTGCTATAGATGTAGAGCTAACTAAGTTTACTTTCCGCTTTGGGCATCACCACATCGGAGGAAAGCGTTTCTTGTTTGATTGTGGACTTCCGATGTGAGGGCTGCCTAAGGCAAATGAATTTGCTGCTATAAAACTGAAAGTAAGGATCAACCTATAGGCGTATCTTTGTTGCAAAGTCCATTCTCCTATTTTACACATCCCTGCATGTATAGTTCCATGCCTAGGCTAGTCGGTTAAGCCTTGCTGAGCCTTCGTGCTCACGGTTGCAATATTTGAGCTGTATGCAGGTGAGAGCTATGAGGAGGGGTCCGATGACGAGGCGATGCCCTCATCGGGGTACACGGCCGAGCTGGAGCCCTGCACGCCGCCGTGATTCTCCGGTTCCATGCTGCTAGTGTGTAGCGTCCCCGGGCTGGATGGCTGCACTTTTGCATAGTTAGGATGAGATGCTACTTATGTATATTACTTCCGCTGTATAAATAAGTTTTGTAAAAATACTTCCACTGTTTTATATCAAATAAAAGTTTGTATGTTGTTCTTTAATCTTTTCGTGTGTGCGGTTGGGTGCCGCATCGCACGGCACCACCCTATGCGATCCTGGAGTGGGTGAACCACGGGGTGGTCCCCTCAGGTTTACCGTGGGTGGGGCGCCGGGTTATCGCGTTGATCACGTCGAGGAGGCCTCGGCGAAGCTCTGGGTGAGCTCAGACCCGCGTGCCAACCACGGAGACGAGCGGACGCCGGAGAGCCGAGAGTTTTCGAGTGTGCTGCGGTGTTTCTTCATCAAGGAGCTCGGGGATGGTCAGAACAGCGTGGCGCGTCGGTTACTGAGGTGGGAAATATCCCTGGCGACTGCTACGTCGAGGCACACAGTGGCCCGGCTGCTCGGGAGGTGGCGTCCAGGAAGCACCTTGGTGGCGCGCTGCGTGCGTTCGACCCCGTGAGAAATAGAGCACCTCTCGGTTGTGAGTAGCTCTCCCACTGACCTGTGGGCCCTTCTCTCGCCCTAATCCTTTTTCCAAATTCTTCTGAAAATATCCCAGCAACTCTCCATTGAATGAGAGGCTTAAGCACCAAGTTACAGTTTGAATTTGGTTCCCTCAGTTTGAAACTGGTTTGGCTAAATTTGCTGGCCATTTGAATTTGAAATTCAAATTCGGTTTGAATTATTGCAAATTTGGCTCCCGACAAGATGAAGTCCAATGGGGATGAAAATTGGTGGGATAACTCAGACAAATATGCTGAGTTTGAATAAGAAGTCAACTTTTGAATTTAGGTGATGAAAGTTGCTGCAATTTGAATTTACATTCAAATTGGCCCTATTTTGAATTGTCTCCAAAAGTGCCTCAAAAGGTGTTGGATTTGCATGGAATTTGGCCTGAACCTTCCCAAGACTACTCAAGTTCTAGGGGTGAGCTCTACCTCTCATGTTCATGTGTAGAAATCCTACATTGTGAAAGTTAGGGCTTTCCCCTCTAATCACCCTTTTGATGGTGGTTACTTGCTCTTCACAAGTATTCACAAGATATCCATAACAAAAGCTGTGGTGTTGTGAGGTGATGGAAAATTTTTTGCAAGTCCCTTTTCTTGGGCTTTTACATCCCTCCCCCCTTAAAAGAATCTCGTCCCGAGATTACAAAAGAAGAGACAGCGATGTAATAAGAACTCACCCGTGCTGAGACGCCATGAACTCCGGGTAATTTGAGCGAAGGAATTCCTTGCTCTCCCACGTTGCTTCTTTGGCGGTGTTGTTGCTCCAGAGTATCTTGTAGAACCACAACATTCGGCTACGTGTGGTCCGAGCTTTCTCATCAATAATTGCCACCGGATATTCATCATACGTCAAATCCGGTTGCAGCTCGCCGACGTCTTCAGTGGAAACAGCAGCCATATGCTTCAGACATTTTCGCAGTTGTGAAACATGGAAAACGTCGTGAACACCAGCAAGAGACGCCGGTAGCTCCAGTCTCTTTGCCGCTGGTCCACACTTCTCGGTGATAGCATAGGGTCCAATGAATCGGGGAGCGAGTTTCCCCTTCACACCGAACCGGTGCACGCCCTTCATCGGAGATACACGGAGGTACACGTGCTCTCCAACGTCAAAGTGCAGCGGTCTACGTCTCTTATCAGCTTAGATTTTCTGCCAGGTTTGAGCGGCCTTCAAGTTGGCTTGAATCATCCAAACGCGCTCTTCGGCGTCGTTCACCACATCAACCCCGAATGTGACCCTTTCACCGGACTTGCACCAGTTTAACAGGGTGCGGCATTTGCGACTGTAGAGAGCTTCATATGGTGCCATCTTGATACTCGCTTGATAGCCGTTATTGTACGAGAATTCCGCCAACGGTAGGTGATCATCCCAGTTCCTACCGTGGTGGATGGGACATGCTCTCAACATGTCTTCCAGTACTTGATTCACCCTCTCTGTTTGGCCGTCTGTCTGAGGGTGATAGGCGGAGCTCCTAATCAGCTTGGTACCCAATGCAGCGTGCAACTGCTCCCAAAAGCGAGACACAAATAATGCACCTCGATCTGAGACTATGGTCTTGGGTACCCCATATAAGCTTAGAATTTTCGCTATGTACAGCTCCGCGTATTTGCAGGCATTGTAACGTGTATGCACAGGGATGAAGTGAGCCGTCTTGGTTAACCGATCAACGATTACCCAAATAGAATCATGCTTGTTGGACGTCAGGGGTAATCCCACAATGAAATCCATGCTCACATCTTCCCACTTCCACGCCGGGATTTTCAGGGGTTGCAGCAGACCTGATTTTTCATATGATCAGCTTTCACTCGTCTACACGTATCACACTCGGATACATACTGCGCTACTTCCAGCTTCATCCGTGTCCACCAAAATTTCTTTTTCAAATCTTGTACATTTTGTTGCTACCCGGATGAATGGAGTATTTAGACAAGTGAGCTTCATCAAGAATCTTTTTCCTTAGCTCCATATCCCAGGGTACGACTATGCGGTCATTGAACCATAGCGTCCCCTCATCATCTTTCCGGAAACATTTGATTTCGCCATCATCTATCCGTCTCTGGAGGTGTGCCATACCCTTCTCAACCTTCTGAGCTGCAATGATGTCCTCCTTAATAGTAGGGATGAGAGCAAGGTTGTAGAGCGATCCATAAGGAACCAAGTATAAACTCGGCTCTTCCTCCTCCACCGGTGTAAGGGTGAGGTTATGGACATGTGATTTCTGACTCAGCGCGTCGGCAACCACATTCGCCTTGCTGGGGTGGTAATGAATCTCAATCTCATAGTCTTTGATTAGTTCTAACCACCTCCTTTGCCTCATATTCAGCTCCTTCTGGGTGGAAATGTACTTCAAGCTCTTGTGGTCGGTGTAGAGATGCACCAAATTCCCCAAGAGATAGTGCCTCCACATTTTCAGCGCCTACACCACAGCAGCAAGCTCAAGATCATGAGTCGGATAGTGATGCTCATGGTTTCGGAGTTGGCGTGAGCCATACATGACCACACGTCCTTCCCGCCTCAACACGCAGCCGAGCCCAATACTGGACGCATCACAATACATGTCAAAGGGCTTGGTTGTATCCGGTTGAGCTAAGACCGGGGCTGTTGTGAGATGCTTACCTAATGCTTGGAACACTCCTTCACACACCGTGTTCCAAACATATTTTGTTCCCTTCTTCAGCAATTCTGTCATCGGCTTAGCAAGCTTGGAGAAGCTTGGAATGAATCTCCGATAGTATCCCGCTAAACCGAGAAAGCTTCTGACTTCATGGACTGAAGTGGGAGCTTTCCATTTCAGCACTTGCTCGATTTTTCTTGGGTCAACCGCAATGCCTTCCGCTGAGATGATATGTCCCAAAAATGGCACTTGGCTGATCCAAAAGTCACATTTGCTGAACTTGGCGTAGAGCTTGTGGTCTCGCAATCGTTGAAGAACGATCCTCAAGTGTTCAGCGTGTTCTGCTGCTGTCTTGGAGTAAACCAAGATATCATCAATGAACACCACCACGAACTGGTCCAGCTCCGGCATGAACACTGAGTTCATGAGATACATGAAATGGGCTGGAGCATTAGTGAGACCAAAAGACATGACGAGATATTCATATAAGCCATATCTCGCCGAGAAGGCCGTCTTCGGGATATCCTCCGCATGGATTTTTATTTGATGATACCCGGAGCGAAGGTCCATCTTTGAGAACACACTCGCATCCACAAGCTGATCAAACAGAATGTCAATGCGGGGCAGTGGGTATTTGTTCTTGATGATGACGGCGTTGAGCGGCCGGTAATCCACATACAGGCTCAAGGTTTCATCCTTTTTCTTGATGAACAGTGCCGAGCATCCCCAAGGCGAGGAACTCAGCCTAATGAAACCTTTGCTCAACAGATCATTTAGCTGCTCTTTCAATTCAGCCAGCTCGTTTGGAGCCATTTTGTATGGTCTCCGTGAGATAGGAGTAGTCCCGGGTGCAAGCTCAATCTTGAATTCGACATCCCGCTCAGGTGGCATGCCCGGAAGATCATCCGGAAACACGTCGGGATATTCCCGGACTACAGGGATGTCCTCTAACTTGAGAGCTTCAGTATTATTAATTTATGAAACCTCCCGGACTGGATTGTCTAATATGAGGGACTGCGGACGGTGTAGTGGGGAGTTGAGGTGAACCGTCCGTGATAATGTTTCTAGGACAGCGCCATGGTAGCTTAGCCATGACATCCCCAAGATTGCATCAATCTTCTGTCCCTCAAGAATAATCATAGTGGTGGGATATATCTTCCCACCTAAGCACAGCGGTACTTTTGGAATCATCATCGTTGCTGAAATCTTTCCTCCCGGTGAGCAGATCATATAAGAGCACTCGGTAGGAAAGGCTTCCAGTTGGTGCTCAACCACATATGACGCACTTATGAAGTTATGGGTTGCACCCGAACCAAATAATATGATGATTGCTTGATGGTTGAGAGTGAAAGTACCTGCCAGTATGTTGTCTCCCTCTGGGGCGTACTCAGTGTCGAGGTTGCGAACGCCCCCAGTCCGCTGACCAACCTTCTTGACAGGAGGTCGGCCTCGAGCACCGCCCTGAAACTGGGCTTGCCCGCTGATCTGCTGCCCCTGGGGACAGTCCTTCGAGAAATGCCCGCCTGGCCACACGTAAAGCATGTGTAGAGAGGCGGACCTCCGCTGATCGGCGGACGGAAACCCGGGGCACGTTGTGGCGGTGGAAACGCCCGGGGTGTCGCCTGCTGCTGCTGTTAAGGTCGGGGTGGTGGCATCGGCGGTCGGAACGGGGATGGCTGAAAAGAACGACCCCCAAACTGCTGAGGCCGCGCCGGTGGATGCCACTGCTGACCGGATGGTGTCCGATACACCATGCGGTATTTTTGGGGAGCGCCACCACCACTGCTGGGTGGAGTGCTGCGCTTCCGCTGCTCAGCCGCCAATTCTCGCTGAGCGTCTTCTTGCATGATCACAGCATTAACGAGGTCATTGAAGGTGCCGCGATTCCATTGGACGAGATGCGTCTTCATCTCGGGGTGTAACCCCCGATAGAAGTGCTCCCGTTTCTTCTCCTCGGTGGAGACGTAATCCAACGCATAATGCGCCAGATGGTTGAAGGCACGGGAGTAGTCATGGGCACTCCTCCCGCCTTGCTTCAGCTCCAAGAACTCTTGGGACTTCCGCTTCATTATCCCAGGAGGGATATGGTAGGCGCGGAACGCCTCCCTGAATTCTTTCCACTCCACGGCATGGCAAGCCGGACGTGAGGCGACATAATTTGCCCACCATGCACCAGCGGCACCGTGAAGCTGCTGCGCCACAAACAGTCTTTTGCCGCTCTGTACATTGGAGCAGCCCGAACTTGGACTCAATTGTCCGCAGCCAGTTGTCGGCCTCCAGGGGTTCTGCTGCTTCAGTGAACACCGGAGGGTGCGTACTCATGAAGTCCGAGTACGTCACATCACGGGGCTCACGAGGCCCCCTCTCTTGACGCCCACTCCCCCCCCCCCCGCCTGGGACGTATTCTGCACGATCGTGCGGAGCAGGTCGGTCTGCTCCTCACGACCACCCACCAATGCCGCAATCACATCCGCTAGTGTAAGCGGAGGCGGCGGTGGTGGTTGTTGCTGCAGGGTACTGTCGTAGGCAGGTGGCTGGGAGTCATCACCCAACCTGCTGGCTAGAGCCACCAATCTCATGCGTGGTCCGAGTGCGAACCATCTACAACCATACGACAATAAACATCAGTCCCGCAACATACTTCATGCAGTCCAATAAAATAGGCGTAAAGCATAATGACAGTAAAACATGCGATACATCTCGTATACAGATAATGTAATAACTTTGCACAAGCTACACCATTACCAGACCAAATACAAGCTAGTTAAATCCAATTTGATGGACTCCCTCTTTGGAAGTTCATCCCAACTAGGTTTGGTCACTACGAGATGTTAACATCGCTTTGCCATCACGTATACTACCCTTTTATCTTCAATACGACACAAACATGGTCTCTAGCAAAAGAAGTTTGAGCAAGACATACACTCAAATCTTCCACTAGTTGAAGATAATTACTCATGAGTATGTTTTACCCCATTGGAAGTACTTAAACCTCCTAGGGTACAACAATCTCTCAAATGAGTTCAACTGTCATCTCTCTGTCAAAATGACCAGTTTCTACATATTCCAGATTTTGATCTGGTTCTGGGCATTTTAATGACTCAATCTGAATACCAAAGTTAAAGTCAACTTCAGTATATTTCCAACGAGTATTTATTTGCCCTCAGATCAGCTCTTGTTTAAAAGTTATGGTAATTCAAAGTCAACAGAATTTCTGGAAGAATTTCAACAGCACCTCCTTTGGAGTTGCTGTTTTCCACTCACATTTTCACTGAATTCCGTGCTGAAAATACAGAAACTTTGAATTAAAAAGATGTAACACATATCCTACCCTTTCCAAAGATGTTCCATATGATAATTGTATATTTTTCTACAGGAAGTTATGCTTGAAAAACAGAACAGTCCCGAGGGTGTTTTTGACTCTGTCCTGGTTCTGGACAGTTCACAATCCTCTGGAATTTCGGCCAGCTTAAGGTGTGATTCAGCTCTGGGAGTCTACAACAAAGTTGTAGAGTACTTACACACCTTTCCAGAACTGTATCCCACACCTCCATTGGTTAAATAATCTGTGAGTTATGCTCTGTCAAAGTTCAGCCAACTTGCTGCCCACAACAGAGCACTCTGTTTTTCAATCCCTTGGAGCTACACTGATCCACTATTAAATTTTTTCTACCCAACCAGGGTCCTAAATGTGGAAACCTAGTGATTTTAGTTCTTTGTTATCATTATCTTTCATGCACATGCCTATGATATGTCGGTGCTACGTTCCTCACAAAAAGAAAATCCTAACCGGGTATAAGATTATACCGGCATATACGTCTCAATTGTGGCACTAAACGATCTCTCAAAACGGTACTACACGGGATACATACGTGGTTAGTACCTGCAGAAAAACACCCAATAATGATGCACTCAAAGGTTATTTTCATTTCATGCAGGTCCATATTTGAAAGTAAATACAAACGCCCGTATCATTGCCATAGGGCCGTCCTTGAGTTAAGCCACGTCTCAAGGTACGTGATCGTGTTTTAACACCACACGATGGGGAACCCGAGTAGAGCGCGAACGGGTCGTCACGGTTGGGAATTTTATCACCCCAACAGATACCACCTACTGCCCTGCAGGGCACGCCGATGGCAAGCGCTGCGTATGTCCTCCTGGGCTATTTCCAGATGAACGCACTCTCACGTTACGGACCGATGGGGTCTCCACTTACTTGCCTAATGCACGCTAGGGATCAGGGTTTCATATGAACTCAGGAACATGAAAAGAGTCCAAGAGTTTCATATTAACGTCTCACACCAAGCTGTGAGACCTATCCCTCAACCACGTTCCTCGTCAGGGGAGCTAACCGAAATTGAACCGCTTTCGGTAGCGTTCCTTACCATTTTTCCTGAGCATAGGTGCGTCGTTACATAATTAAAATTCAGAATTATAACACATAAGTTAGTCTTGCCACTTTAAGTAACTATGCTAATATAGTCCTTATTTGGGCAAACTACCGAATCCTCACCGTAAACCTAAGTTTTCCCATAATACAGTCCTTAATTAATGTGCTATCCCCAATGCCGCTCTGATACCAGCCTGTGGCGGACCGGAATCCGCTTATCCAGGATCGCAGAGGGTGGTGCTGCACGATGCGACACCCGACAGCACACGTCATAAGGAAACAATGTATTACATAGAAAGCCAACTGAAATGTACAAAGTCGTACAATACTCAGTTACAAACTAGGGTTTATATTACACAGCGGGAGTTAAATTTGTACAACTCACGCCCGCCTATCTAGCAAAAGTCGGTTACCCAGCCCTAGGGCAACCCACACTAGCTGCACTCCTCAGCTCAGCGCGGCGTGTACGGCTCCCACTCAGCCGTGGTCCCCGACGGAGGGTAACCCTCGCCGGTGGACTTGTAACCCGAGTCCGTGGGATGCTCCTCACCTGAAAAACACTTAAGCAGCAACCATGAGCACGATGGCTCAACAAGACTTAACCGACTCACCTAGGCATGAAACTCTACATGTAGTGTACCACGAACATGGGACGGTAAATTGCAGCAAACGGACACGCCTACAAGTTCATCCTTAGTTCATCTTTTAGCCACAAGTTAACAGTTCATAAATCTGAAATTTAGTAAGCAATATTTGGTGGCACACATGTAGCAATACAATTATACATATAAGCAGAATTGAATCATAACATTCCATAACTTATCTACGTTACGACGCAGTGAACAAGCGGTACTCGTCACCGCGAGGGACGGGAATCGACTCGATATACACCTGTAGGGAAACCCAAAGAGCACGTCATGTACGCCCACCCGTGGAGCTGGACAGCACGCTCACTCGATGCCGTACGGGACAACCTTTCACCCAACAGCCCAAACATCGAACCGGTCGCACCGAAACGAGCAGGAAGTTCCCTACACGGAGCATCTCTATATGCCCGTTAGCAGATTTCCACCTTGCTGCCCTCAGCCTACACCTATAAATCGGTGCGTTATGCCTCAACGCCCAGAGGTTTAGGCTACATCGGTTTATCGGGGCCCATATATCCGATATGCCTTCGGTACGTTCAATACTTGTTCAACAGGGCCGCACACGGATCAGTCCTCAATTGGCATGGGCAGGGCTGCGCACACAAGACTTCCTCTTGCTGCGCCCTAGTCCCTGCCTAGTCTCATTTGCATTACTAAAGTGATCTCACATCACTCAAACCAATCCCGTGTGTTCCCAAGCCTAACTCGCGAGTAGATTCCAACTACTTGACTTGTACCGAAGTTTTAGGAATTATTAAGCCTAGCCTGTCTACTCGAGGTCTTAGACACTACCCTCACTCTTATAGGAAAATATGGTTATGCATTTGGGATATCAACCATCGTACACCTAATGCACATATATATACATCTCACACTAAGTATGTAAACAAAGCAAAACTTTATAAATTCGGTTAATGCAAACCGGGGCTTGCCTTGTTGCTGCTGGTCAGTGGTTAGGGATTCATCCGGAAGAAGGAAGTCGAGCACTTCCGGAGTCTCCTCGCCTTCAGCGACTACACGTTAACAAGATACTACATGTCAATTCAAATGCAATGTTTAGAATTGAATAAGTAATTACTATAACTCTAGCTAGCCCTCCCCTTTGGTTCTGAAATTTTTATAGTGGCTTGGTAGGGTCCTAACCAGAGTATTGACCAAGTTTTATTTGAAACAAAGTTCATTTGAGCCTTGTACAAATAAAAACCTATTTGGTCAATAATCGAGCCTCTAAGGGATTCCAGGGGTTTTCATGGCTCCAACCCTTATTTCCTGGAAACTAGAATTGGAGATGATTCTAATGGAATTGGTTTCATGCCATTTGAAAAATTTTAGAGGGAGTTATGCCCTAAACAGGATTTGAGAAAAATCTGAAAAATGTTTCTGTACATTTTTCTATTTTCTCAGGGCAGTTCACTTAATCACACCATCAGGGGGACCAAATGAACTTGGATGAGTCTGAAAATGTTACTGTGGCTCCAGGATTTTCCAATGAACCTCCCAGCCAAATTTCAAAAAATTTCATATAGTAGTTCTCCAGATAAAATTCGTAACAGTTTAAATTTTAGGGATTTAATTCTGGCAAACTATTAAGTTCCATGAGCTGAAATTGGTATTGCTAGAACGTCCTCAAAAAGCTGAATTCAGCAAATTTGGTTCACTGAATTTGGAGCTCCCTAGCAAAAGTTCTATGCATTTGAAGTTTGAACCAATTCTGAAAATTCAAATAAATTTTAAACTGGCTGGTGGGGTCCCCGGGCTACGTGTCAGCACCTCAGCTAACCCACACGGGTCTGCAGAGTCTTCCGCGCAGTCGCACGGGATCCCGGTGCCACAGCAGATCCGGCGCTGTTTAACCCGAGGTTGACATGTGGGACCCGCGGGGCTTCGTCCACCTCGCGCTCCCGCGGTTCCCCGCCGCCCCCCTCGCCGGAGTACTCGCCAGGAGGCTGTTCCCGTGACCGGAGCTCGACCAAACTGGCCGCGTCTGAAATTTCTTGTGGAACCCGTTGCTGCCCTTGTCGCCAGCCGGTGATCACCGGAATCGGTTGCGCGACGGCGACAGTCCACGGGTTGAGTTCGGCGACGTCGGTATGGCGCTGTCATGCCTCACAGTCCCCTCTGTTGGCTCCAACAGCACCGCCATAACCTATGGAGCAACGACCCAGCCTCTGATCTGGCTCAAAGTTGTGGCAAACTGGACTTCACCGTGCGATCTAGGTCTAAACCCAGCGATGAACGAAAAACCCATGGAACTCGGTGGTTTCTCTCTGGTTTCCCGTGGTTCTTGACCGTAGGGTTTCACACGGACATTTCTAGCTGGTTGTCGCAGCTGGGGAGCGACTGCTTGACTGGTTAGCTCGAATTTTCCGATTTAACCGAACACATCTATATTGCATGCGCTCGGCAAGAACTGGAATTCCGGCCAGCACACTCCATGGCATGTGGCCGGGGTTGTCGGACAGAAAGTACACTCCCAGGCGAACCTTCTGGCCTGCTCAACTCGACGTGGGATGAACCTAGCGGCCGGGCTATGAGTTTTTGGTCGTGGCGGCTTTACACGGTGCTGAATGGAAACAGAGAGCTCGTGGTCGGTTTACCGTGGGTGGGGCGCCGGGTTATCGCGTTGATCACGTCGTGGAGGCCTTGGCGAAGCTCTGGTTGAGCTCAGACGGGCGTGCCAACTGCGGAGACGAGCGGACGCCGGAGAGCCGAGAGTTTTCGAGCGTGCGGCGGTGTTTCTTCGTCAAGGAGCTCGGGGATGGTCAGAACAGCACGGCACGTCGGTTACTGAGGTGGGAAATATCCCTGGCGACCGCTACGTCGAGGCACACCGTGGCCCGGCTGCTCGGGAGGTGGCATCCGGGAAGCACCTCGGTTGCGCGCTGCGTGCGTTCGACCCCGTGAGAAACAGAGCACCTCTCGGTTGTGAGTAGCTCTCCCACTGACACGTGGGCCCTTCTCTCCCCCTAATCCTTTTTTCCAAATTCTTCTGAAAATATCCCAGCAACTCTCCATTGAATGATAGACTTAAGCACCAAGTTACAGTTTGAATTTGGTTCCCTCAGTTTGAGACTGGTTTGGCTAAATTTGCTGGCCATTTGAATTTGAAATTCAAATTCGGTCTGAATTATTGCAAATTTGGCTCCCGACAAGATGAAGTCCAATGGGGATGAAAATTGGTGGGATAACTCAGACAAATATGCTGAGTTTGAATATGAAGTCAACTTTTGAATTTAGGTGATGAAAGTTGCTGCAATTTGAATTTGCATTTGAATTGGCCCCTTTGTGAATTGCCTCTAAAAGTGCCTCAAAAGGTGTTGGATTTGCATGGAATTTGGCCTGAACCTTCCCAAGACTACTCAAGTTCTAGGGGTGAGCTCAACCTCTCATGTTCATGTGTAGAAATCCTACCTTGTGAAAGTTAGGGCTTTCCCCTCTAATCACCCTTTTGATGGTGGTTACTTGCTCTTCACAAGTATTCACAAGATATCCACAACAATAGCTGTGGTGTTGTGAGGTGATGGAAAAATTTTTGCAAGTCCCTTTTCTTGGGCTTTTACAGTATGGTGAAATTTGTTTAGCCAAATTCCCCCGGAAGATAGACTATCCGGCCTCTGATGTTTCAGCCCTAATTCTAGAGAATCTTACTGATTTTTTGTAAGCAACATCTTACATTCAATTGGGCTGCAAAGTTGTGTGCTTTCTATTTTCGTGCTCTCGAGTAAACAAAAAATATCAAAAAAATATTTAAAAAAAGAAAAAAAATAGTGAAGTGAGCACAGATATTAAAGCATTGACAGCACACACTTAAAAACAGTTGGCCTATACACCTGTGCTGTACTTGTTGGTTATATCTTCCTGATTTTCTATTTGCCCTTCTACTACCTTGTATTGTGCTAGGCCACTCGACGAACCAACCGACGAAGCTTGCATCGATGAAGTGCCTCTCGCAGGTCGCGCCGACCTCGAGTCGACAACTCCATCGAAAATGGCAAACCTACAAAAGAAAGAAAAATAATAAGTAAAAGAAGGAAGATTGGAAAACCTAAATCAAAGAAACCAACTCACTGGCCATGGGCCTTCCCGCCGCCGCTTGCATACACGGCTTGAGGGTCGATTGGCGCGTTTTCCCAATCGTACCCTTCACCGTGTATTTTGATGGCTTCCTGCCCGTACTTTTCCTAAAAAACATAGAAATGGTGTTAGTGTGTCAATAATAATATTAGTTATAATTAAATTGAATAATTCTGTAAACTTACCAATCGATCGGTTGCGACCTGACTGCACTGCCCCGGCTGCGACGGGTCACTTCCGCTGTGACCTCTCTTCCAAACCTCGATCGCGCTAGGCTCCTGGCCGGTCTCTCGCTCCTGTAGATGCGTGTTAGTAGGATAAATATGTTATGAATACATAAACAAACTTATAATACACTTACCATGCGTTTAGCCAAACGCAAATGACCATCGGCACCATAGGTGTGCTTCCTGTCGGACCCTCTGCATCCTCGAGCTCTCATCGACTTAGCTTTGAAGTCATCGCTAGCCCAATACCGACAGAGAGCTCGGTATGCGTCGGGTTGACCCTCTAACCAGGAAATACTAACCTGCACATATGTAGTATATCATTAACTGTTAACATAAGTAACTATTGAGTTTTTTTAACAATTAGAACTTACCTCTGCGTATTAATCCTCTGTCAAGTACTTGTCGGAGTCCCTTCTAAAGGGACCCCGTTCCTGCTGCTGCTGATGCCGTTTCTGGTAGTCGTTAATGGCCTGTATGCGGGCATACGACAACGCCTGCGTCACGAGCTTCTGAGCGTTTGTGTGGAACACGAGTGTCGCGTGCTCCATCATGCTCTCGCTCATTTCCTCTAACTGGTACCTTAGCTTTAAGGAAACAAACATTTAATCAATATGCATTAACAATTTAAATGAGTTGAAGAATGTAAACATTTAAACTTACCATAAAATCGTTCCACACGGCCCCCTGAAGAGTGTCGTGCACCTCGTGCGAGACACGAGCTTAGTCGTCCCACGACAAAGCAGGGACACCATCAATGACACCGGGATAGTGCAAATGCACTAAAGCCCCG
>JASWHV010000645.1:0-22299 GCA_030760725.1 Neostapfia colusana
ATGACAAAGATAAGAAGCTTCATGGGCAAGAAAACTGAATTTATTGTGAGTTTTGATGGAAACCGCTGTTTTTGGTAAAAAAAACCAAAGGCTAACACCTTTGGATTTTTATAAAAAATTTGATATTTTCCGAAATGCTTCAAAATTTAAGTATGACAAGATAACACGTATATGACAAAGATAAGAACCTTCATGGGCAACAAAACAGAATTTATGGCATGTTTTTGAGGGAAATCGCTGTTTTTGGTAAAAAAAAACCAAAGGCTAACCCCTTTGGATTTTTTATAAAATTTTGATATTTTCCTAAATGCTTCAAAATTTAAGTATGACAAGATAACACGTATATGAAAAAGATAAGAAGCTTCATGGGGAAGAAAGCCGAATTTATGGCAAGTTTTGATGGAAATAGCTTTTTTTGGTAAAAAAACCAATGGCTAACCACTTTGGATTTTTTATAAAAAATTGATATTTTCCGAAATGCTTCAAAATTTTAAGTATGACAAGATAACACGTATATGAAAAAGATAAGAAGCTTCATGGGGAAGAAAGCCGAATTTATGGCAAGTTTTGATGGAAATCGCTGTTTTTGATAAAAAAAACCAAAGGCTAACCCCTTTGGATTTTTTATAGAAAATTTGATATTTTCTAAAATGCTTCAAAATTTTAAGTATGACAAGATAACACGTATATGACAAAGATAAGAAGCTTCATGGGCAAGAAAACTGAATTTATGGTGAGTTTTGATGGAAACCGCTGTTTTTGGTAAAAAAAACCAAAGGCTAACCCCTTTGGATTTTTATAAAAAAATGATATTTTCCGAAATGCTTCAAAATTTAAGTATGACAAGATAACACGTATATGACAAAGATAAGAAGCTTCATGGGCAAGAAAACCGAATTTATGGCAAGTTTTGATGGAAATCGCTTTTTTTGGTAAAAAAACCAAAGGCTAACCCCTTTGGATTTATTATAAAATTTTTGATATTTTCCTAATTGCTTCAAAATTTAAGTATGACAAGATAACACGTATATGAAAAAAGATAAGAAGTTCATGGGAAGAAAGCCGAATTTATGGCAAGTTTTGATGGAAACCACTGTTTTTGGTAAAAAAAACCAAAGGCTAACCCCTTTGGATTTTTATAAAAAAATTGATATTTTTTTTAAATGCTTCAAAATTTGAAGTATGACAAGATAACATGTATATGAAAAAGATAAGAAGCTTCATGGGCAAGAAAACTGAATTTATGGTGAGTTTTGATGGAAACCGCTGTTTTTGGTAAAAAAAACCAAAGGCTAATACCTTTGGATTTTTATAAAAAAATTGATATTTTCCGAAATGCTTCAAAATTTAAGTATGACAAGATAACACGTATATGACAAAGATAAGAAGCTTCATGGGCAAGAAAACCGAATTTATGACATGTTTTGAGGGAAATCGCTGTTTTTGGTAAAAAACCAAAGGCTAACCCCTTTGGATTTTTTATAAAATTTTTGATATTTTCCTAAATGCTTCAAAATTTAAGTATGACAAGATAACACGTATATGAAAAAGATAAGAAGTTTATGGGGAAGAAAACCAAATTTATGGCAAGTTTTGATGGAAATCGCTTTTTTTTGGTAAAAAAACCAAAGGCTAACCCCTTTGGATTTTTTATAAAAAATTTGATATTTTCCAAAATGCTTCAAAATTTTAAGTATGACAAGATAACACGTATATGACAAAGATAAGAAGCTTCATGGGGAAGAAAGCCGAATTTATGGCAAGTTTTGATGGAAATCGCTGTTTTTGGTAAAAAAACCAAAGGCTAACCCCTTTGGATTTTTTATAAAAAATTTGATATTTCCAAAATGCTTCGAAATTTTAAGTTTGACAAGATAACACGTATATGACAAAGATAAGAAGCTTCATGGGGAAGAAAGCTGAATTTATGGCAAGTTTTGATGGAAATCGCTGTTTTTGGTAAAAAAAAACCAAAGGCTAACCCATTTGGATTTTTTATAAAAAATTTGATATTTTTTGAAATGCTTCAAAATTTTAAGTATGACAAGATAACATGTATATGACAAAGATAAGAAGCTTCATGGGCAAGAAAACTGAATTTATTGTGAGTTTTGATGGAAACCGCTGTTTTTGGTAAAAAAACCAAAGGCTAACACCTTTGGATTTTTTATAAAAAATTTGATATTTTCCGAAATGCTTCAAAATTTAAGTATGACAAGATAACACGTATATGACAAAGATAAGAACCTTCATGGGCAACAAAACAGAATTTATGGCATGTTTTGAGGGAAATCGCTGTTTTTGGTAAAAAAAAACCAAAGGCTAACCCCTTTGGATTTTTTATAAAATTTTGATATTTTCCTAAATGCTTCAAAATTTAAGTATGACAAGATAACACGTATATGAAAAAGATAAGAAGCTTCATGGGGAAGAAAGCCGAATTTATGGCAAGTTTTGATGGAAATAGCTTTTTTTTGGTAAAAAAACCAATGGCTAACCACTTTGGATTTTTTATAAAAAATTGATATTTTCCGAAATGCTTCAAAATTTTAAGTATGACAAGATAACACGTATATGAAAAAGATAAGAAGCTTCATGGGGAAGAAAGCCGAATTTATGGCAAGTTTTGATGGAAATCGCTGTTTTTGATAAAAAAAACCAAAGGCTAACCCCTTTGGATTTTTTATAGAAAATTTGATATTTTCTAAAATGCTTCAAAATTTTAAGTATGACAAGATAACACGTATATGACAAAGATAAGAAGCTTCATGGGCAAGAAAACTGAATTTATGGTGAGTTTTGATGGAAACCGCTGTTTTTGGTAAAAAAAAACCAAAGGCTAACCCCTTTGGATTTTTATAAAAAAAATGATATTTTCCGAAATGCTTCAAAATTTAAGTATGACAAGATAACACGTATATGACAAAGATAAGAAGCTTCATGGGCAAGAAAACCGAATTTATGGCAAGTTTTGATGGAAATCGCTTTTTTTTTGGTAAAAAAACCAAAGGCTAACCCCTTTGGATTTATTATAAAATTTTTGATATTTTCCTAATTGCTTCAAAATTTAAGTATGACAAGATAACACGTATATGAAAAAGATAAGAAGTTCATGGGGAAGAAAGCTGAATTGATGGCAAGTTTTGATAGAAATCACTGTTTTTTATAAACAAACCAAAGGCTAACCCCTTTGGATTTTTTATAAAATTTTTGATATTTTCCGAAATGCTTCAAAATTTTAAGTATGACAAGATAACACGTATATGACAAAGATAAGAAGCTTCATGGGGATGAAAGCCGAATTTATGGCAAGTTTTGATGGAAATCGATGTTTTTGGTAAAAAAACCAAAGGCTAACCCCTTTGGATTTTTTATAAAATTTTTGATATTTTCCTAAATGCTTCAAAATTTAAGTATGACAAGATAACACGTATATGAAAAAGATAAGAAGTTTATGGGGAAGAAAACCAAATTTATGGCAAGTTTTGATGGAAATCGCTTTTTTTTTGGTAAAAAAAACCAAAGGCTAACCCCTTTGGATTTTTTATAAAAAATTTGATATTTTCCAAAATGCTTCAAAATTTTAAGTATGACAAGATAACACGTATATGACAAAGATAAGAAGCTTCATGGGGAAGAAAGCCGAATTTATGGCAAGTTTTGATGGAAATCGCTGTTTTTGGTAAAAAAAAACCAAAGGCTAACCCCTTTGGATTTTTTTATAAAAAATTTGATATTTCCAAAATGCTTCGAAATTTTAAGTTTGACAAGATAACACGTATATGACAAAATAAGAAGCTTCATGGGGAAGAAAGCTGAATTTATGGCAAGTTTTGATGGAAATCGCTGTTTTTGGTAAAAAAAAACCAAAGGCTAACCCATTTGGATTTTTTATAAAAAATTTGATATTTTTTGAAATGCTTCAAAATTTTAAGTATGACAAGATAACATGTATATGACAAAGATAAGAAGCTTCATGGGCAAGAAAACTGAATTTATTGTGAGTTTTGATGGAAACCGCTGTTTTTGGTAAAAAAAACCAAAGGCTAACACCTTTGGATTTTTATAAAAAATTTGATATTTTCCGAAATGTTTCAAAATTTAAGTATGACAAGATAACACGTATATGACAAAGATAAGAACCTTCATGGGCAACAAAACAGAATTTATGGCAAGTTTTGAGGGAAATCGCTGTTTTTGGTAAAAAAACCAAAGGCTAACCCCTTTGGATTTTTTATAAAATTTTTGATATTTTCCTAAATGCTTCAAAATTTAAGTATGACAAGATAACACGTATATGAAAAAGATAAGAAGCTTCATGGGGAAGAAAGCCGAATTTATGGCAAGTTTTGATGGAAATAGCTTTTTTTTGGTAAAAAAAACCAATGGCTAACCACTTTGGATTTTTTTATAAAAAATTGATATTTTCCGAAATGCTTCAAAATTTTAAGTATGACAAGATAACACGTATATGAAAAAGATAAGAAGCTTCATGGGGAAGAAAGCCGAATTTATGGCAAGTTTTGATGGAAATCGCTGTTTTTGATAAAAAAACCAAAGGCTAACCCCTTTGGATTTTTTATAGAAAATTTGATATTTTTCTAAAATGCTTCAAAATTTTAAGTATGACAAGATAACACGTATATGACAAAGATAAGAAGCTTCATGGGCAAGAAAACTGAATTTATGGTGAGTTTTGATGGAAACCGCTGTTTTTGGTAAAAAAAAACCAAAGGCTAACCCCTTTGGATTTTTATAAAAAAATGATATTTTCCGAAATGCTTCAAAATTTAAGTATGACAAGATAACACGTATATGACAAAGATAAGAAGCTTCATGGGCAAGAAAACCGAATTTATGGCATGTTTTGATGGAAATCGCTTTTTTTGGTAAAAAAACCAAAGGCTAACCCATTTGGATTTATTATAAAATTTTTGATATTTTCCTAATTGCTTCAAAATTTAAGTATGACAAGATAACACGTATATGAAAAAGATAAGAAGTTCATGGGGAAGAAAGCTGAATTGATGGCAAGTTTTGATAGAAATCACTGTTTTTTTATAAAAAAAACCAAAGGCTAACCCCTTTGGATTTTTTTATAAAATTTTTGATATTTTCCGAAATGCTTCAAAATTTTAAGTATGACAAGATAACACGTATATGACAAAGATAAGAAGCTTCATGGGGATGAAAGCCGAATTTATGGCAAGTTTTGATGGAAATCGATGTTTTTGGTAAAAAAAACCAAAGGCTAACCCCTTTGGATTTTTTATAAAATTTTTGATATTTTCCTAAATGCTTCAAAATTTAAGTATGACAAGATAACACGTATATGAAAAAGATAAGAAGTTCATGGGGAAGAAAACCAGATTTATGGCAAGTTTTGATGGAAATCGCTTTTTTTTGGTAAAAAAACCAAAGGCTAACCCCTTTGGATTTTTTAAAAAAATTTGATATTTTCTGAAATGCTTCAAAATTTTAAGTATGACAAGATAACACGTATATGACAAAGATAAGAAGTTTCATGGGGAAGAAAGCTGAATTTATGGCAAGTTTTGATGGAAATCGCTGTTTTTGGTAAAAAACCAAAGGCTAACCCCATTGGATTTTTTATAAAAAATTTGATATTTTCTGAAATGCTTCAAAATTTTAAGTATGACAAGATGACATGTATATGAAAAAGATAAGAAGCTTCATGGCAAGAAAACTGAATTTATGGTGAGTTTTTGATGGAAACCGCTGTTTTTGGTAAAAAAAACCAAAGGCTAACACCTTTGGATTTTTATAAAAAATTTGATATTTTCCGAAATGCTTCAAAATTTAAGTATGACAAGATAACACGTATATGACAAAGATAAGAACCTTCATGGGCAACAAAACCGAATTTATGGCAAGTTTTGAGGGAAATCGCTGTTTTTGGTAAAAAAAACCAAAGGCTAACCCCTTTGGATTTTTTATAAAATTTTTGATATTTTCCTAAATGCTTCAAAATTTAAGTATGACAAGATAACACGTATATGAAAAAAGATAATAAGTTCATGGGGTAGAAAACCAAATTTATGGCAAGTTTTGAGGGAAATCGCTGTTTTTGGTAAAAAAAACCAAAGTCTAACCCCTTTGGATTTTTTATAAAATTTTTGATATTTTCCTAAATGCTTCAAAATTTAAGTATGACAAGATAACACGTATATGAAAAAGATATGAAGTTCATGGGGTAGAAAACCAAATTTATGGCAAGTTTTGATGGAAATCGTTTTTTTTTGGTAAAAAAAAACAAAGTCTAACCCCTTTGGATTTTTTATAAAAAAATTTATATTTTCCGAAATGCTTCAAAATTTTAAGTATGACAAGATAACACGTATATGACAAAGATAAGAAGCTTCATGGGGAAGAAAGCCGAATTTATGTCAAGTTTTGATGGAAATCGCTGTTTTTGGTAAAAAAACCAAAGGCTAACCCCTTTGGAATTTTGATAAAAATTTGATATTTTCTAAAATGCTTCAAAATTTTATGTATGACAAGATAACACGTATATGACAAAGATAAGAAGCTTCATGGGCAAGAAAACTGAATTTATGGTGAGTTTTGATGGAAACCGCTGTTTTTGGTAAAAAACCCAAAGGCTAACCCCTTCGGATTTTTTATAAAAAATTTGATATTTTCCGAAATGCTTCAAAATTTAAGTATGGCAGGATAACAAGTAACTGACAATGATAAGAAGCTTCATGGGCAATAAAACTGAAGTTATGGTGAGTTTTGATGGAAACCACTTTCTTTGGTAAAAAAACCAAAGGCTACCCCTTTGGATTTTTTATAAAAAATTTGATATTTTCCGAAATGCTTCAAAATTTTAAGTATGACAAGATAACATGTATATGACAAAGATAAGAAGCTTCATGGGGAAGAAAGCCGAATTTATGGCAAGTTTTGATGGAAACCACTGTTTTTGGTAAAAAAAACCAAAGGCTAACCCCTTTGGATTTTTATAAAAAAATTGATATTTTTTGAAATGCTTCAAAATTTTAAGTATGGCAAGATAACATGTATATGACAAAGATAAGAAGCTTCATGGGCAAGAAAACTGAATTTATGGTGAGTTTTGATGGAAACCGCTGTTTTTGGTAAAAAAACCAAAGGCTAACACCTTTGGATTTTTATAAAAAAAAATTGATATTTTCCGAAATGCTTCAAAATTTAAGTATGACAAGATAACACGTATATGGCAAAGATAAGAAGCTTCATGGGCAAGAAAACCGAATTTATGGCAAGTTTTGAGGGAAATCGCTGTTTTTGGTAAAAAAACCAAAGGCTAACCCCTTTGGATTTTTTATAAAATTTTTGATATTTTCCTAAATGCTTCAAAATTTAAGTATGACAAGATAACACGTATATGAAAAAGATAAGAAGCTTCATGGGGAAGAAAGCCGAATTTATGGCAAGTTTTGATGGAAATCGCTGTTTTTGGTAAAAAAAACCAAAGGCTAGCCCCTTTGGATTTTTTATAAAAAATTTGATATTTCCAAAATGCTTCAAAATTTTAAGTTTGACAAGATAACACGTGTATGACAAAGATAAGAATCTTCATGGCGAAGAAAGCTGAATTTATGGCAAGTTTTGATGGAAATCGCTGTTTTTGGTAAAAAAAAACCAAAGGCTAACCCATTTGGATTTTTTATAAAAAATTTGATATTTTCTGAAATGCTTCAAAATTTTAAGTATGACAAGATAACATGTATATGACAAATATAAGAAGCTTCATGGGCAAGAAAACTGAATTTATGGTGAGTTTTGATGGAAACCGCTGTTTTTGGTAAAAATACCAAAGGCTAACACCTTTGGATTTTTTATAAAAAATTTGATATTTTCCGAAATGCTTCAAAATTTAAGTATGACAAGATAACACGTATATGACAAAGATAAGAACCTTCATGGGCAACAAAACCGAATTTATGGCAAGTTTTGAGGGAAATCGCTGTTTTTAGTAAAAAAACCAAAGGCTAACCCCTTTGGATTTTTTATAAAATTTTTGATATTTTCTGAAATGCTTCAAAATTTAAGTATGACAAGATAACACGTATATGAAAAAGATAAGAAGTTCATGGGGTAGAAAACCAAATTTATGGCAAGTTTTGAGGGAAATCGCTGTTTTTGGTAAAAAAAACCAAAGTCTAACCCCTTTAGATTTTTTATAAAATTTTTGATATTTTCCTAAATGCTTCAAAATTTAATTATGACAAGATAACACGTATATGAAAAAGATATGAAGTTCATGGGGTAGAAAACCAAATTTATGGCAAGTTTTGATGGAAATCGCTTTTTTTGGTAAAAAAAACCAAAGTCTAACCCCTTTGGATTTTTATAAAAAAATTGATATTTTCCGAAATGCTTCAAAATTTTAAGTATGACAAGATAACACGTATATGACAAAGATAAGAAGCTTCATGGGGAGGAAAGCTGAATTTATGGCAAGTTTTGATGGAAACCGCTGTTTTTGGTAAAAAACCCAAAGGCTAACCCCTTCGGATTTTTTATAAAAAATTTGATATTTTCCGAAATGCTTCAAAATTTAAGTATGGCAGGATAACAAGTAACTGACAATGATAAGAAGCTTCACGGGCAATAAAACTGAAGTTATGGTGAGTTTTGATGGAAACCACTTTCTTTGGTAAAAAAACCAAAGGCTACCCCTTTGGATTTTTTATAAAAAATTTGATATTTTCCGAAATGCTTCAAAATTTTAAGTATGACAAGATAACATGTATATGACAAAGATAAGAAGCTTCATGGGGAAGAAAGCCGAATTTATGGCAAGTTTTGATGGAAACCGCTGTTTTTGGTAAAAAAAACCAAAGGCTAACCCCTTTGGATTTTTTATAAAAAAAATTGATATTATTTGAAATGCTTCAAAATTTTAAGTATGACAAGATAACATGTATATGACAAAGATAAGAAGCTTCATGGGCAAGAAAACTGAATTTATGGTGAGTTTTGATGGAAACCGCTGTTTTTGGTAAAAAAAACCAAAGGCTAACACCTTTGGATTTTTATAAAAAAAAATTGATATTTTCCGAAATGCTTCAAAATTTAAGTATGACAAGATAACACGTATATGACAAAGATAAGAAGCTTCATGGGCAAGAAAACCGAATTTATGGCAAGTTTTGAGGGAAATCGCTGTTTTTGGTAAAAAACCAAAGGCTAACCCCTTTGAATTTTTTATAAATTTTTTGATATTTTCCTAAATGCTTCAAAATTTAAGTATGACAAGATAACACGTATATGAAAAAGATAAGAAGTTTATGGGGAAGAAAACCAAATTTATGGCAAGTTTTGATGGAAATCGCTTTTTTTTGGTAAAAAAAACCAAAGGCTAACCCCTTTGGATTTTTTATAAAAAATTTGATATTTTCCAAAATGCTTCAAAATTTTAAGTATGACAAGATAACACATATATGACAAAGATAAGAAGCTTCATGGGGAAGAAAGCCGAATTTATGGCAAGTTTTGATGGAAATCGCTGTTTTTGGTAAAAAAAACCAAAGGCTAACCCCTTTGGATTTTTTATAAAAAATTTGATATTTCCAAAATGCTTCGAAATTTTAAGTTTGACAAGATAACACGTATATGACAAAGATAAGAAGCTTCATGGGGAAGAAAGCTGAATTTATGGCAAGTTTTGATGGAAATCGCTGTTTTTGGTAAAAAAAACCAAAGGCTAACCCATTTGGATTTTTTATAAAAAATTTGATATTTTTTGAAATGCTTCAAAATTTTAAGTATGACAAGATAACATGTATATGACAAAGATAAGAAGCTTCATGGGCAAGAAAACTGAATTTATGGTGAGTTTTGATGGAAACCGCTGTTTTTGGTAAAAAAAAACCAAAGGCTAACACCTTTGGATTTTTATAAAAAAAATTTGATATTTTCCGAAATGCTTCAAAATTTAAGTATGACAAGATAACACGTATATGACAAAGATAAGAAGCTTCATGGGCAAGAAAACCGAATTTATGGCAAGTTTTGAGGGAAATCGCTGTTTTTTGGTAAAAAAAACCAAAGGCTAACCCCTTTGGATTTTTTATAAAATTTTTGATATTTTCCTAAATGCTTCAAAATTTAAGTATGACAAGATAACACGTATATGAAAAAGATAAGAAGCTTCATGGGGAAGAAAGCCGAATTTATGGCAAGTTTTGATGGAAATCGCTTTTTTGGTAAAAAAAACCAAAGGCTAACCCCTTTGGATTTTTTATAAAAAATTTGATATTTCCAAAATGCTTCAAAATTTTAAGTTTGACAAGATAACACGAATATGACAAAGATAAGAAGCTTCATGGGGAATAAAGCTGAATTTATGGCAAGTTTTGATGGAAATCGCTGTTTTTGATAAAAAAAACCAAAGGCTAACCCCTTTGGATTTTTTATAAAAAATTTGATATTTCCAAAATGCTTCGAAATTTTAAGTTTGACAAGATAACACGTATATGACAAAGATAAGAAGCTTCATGGGGAAGAAAGCTGAATTTATGGCAAGTTTTGATGGAAATCGCTGTTTTTGGTAAAAAAAAACCAAAGGCTAACCCATTTGGATTTTTTATAAAAAATTTGATATTTTTTGAAATGCTTCAAAATTTTAAGTATGACAAGATAACATGTATATGACAAAGATAAGAAGCTTCATGGGCAAGAAAACTGAATTTATGGTGAGTTTTGATGGAAACCGCTGTTTTTGGTAAAAAAAACCAAAGGCTAACACCTTTGGATTTTTATAAAAAAATTTGATATTTTCCGAAATGCTTCAAAATTTAAGTATGACAAGATAACACGTATATGACAAAGATAAGAAGCTTCATGGGCAAGAAAACCGAATTTATGGCAAGTTTTGAGGGAAATCGCTGTTTTTGTTAAAAAAACCAAAGGCTAACCCCTTTGGATTTTTTATAAAATTTTTGATATTTTCCTAAATGCTTCAAAATTTAAGTATGACAAGATAACACGTATATGAAAAAGATAAGAAGCTTCATGGGGAAGAAAGCCGAATTTATGGCAAGTTTTGATGGAAATCGCTGTTTTTGGTAAAAAACCAAAGGCTAACCCCTTTGGATTTTTTATAAAAAATTTGATATTTCCAAAATGCTTCAAAATTTTAAGTTTGACAAGATAACACGAATATGACAAAGATAAGAAGCTTCATGGGGAATAAAGCTGAATTTATGGCAAGTTTTGATGGAAATCGCTGTTTTTGGTAAAAAAAAACCAAAGGCTAACCCATTTGGATTTTTTATAAAAAATTTGATATTTTCTGAAATGCTTCAAAATTTTAAGTATGACAAGATAACATGTATATGACAAATATAAGAAGCTTCATGGGCAAGAAAACTGAATTTATGGTGAGTTTTGATGGAAACCGCTGTTTTTGGTAAAAAAAACCAAAGGCTAACACCTTTGGATTTTTATAAAAAATTTGATATTTTCCGAAATGCTTCAAAATTTAAGTATGACAAGATAACACGTATATGACAAAGATAAGAACCTTCATGGGCAACAAAACCGAATTTATGCAAGTTTTGAGGGAAATCGCTGTTTTTGGTAAAAAAACCAAAGGCTAACCCCTTTGGATTTTTTATAAAATTTTTGATATTTTCTGAAATGCTTCAAAATTTAAGTATGACAAGATAACACGTATATGAAAAAGATAAGAAGTTCATGGGGTAGAAAACCAAATTTATGGCAAGTTTTGAGGGAAATCGCTGTTTTTGGTAAAAAAAAACCAAAGTCTAACCCCTTTGGATTTTTTATAAAATTTTTGATATTTTCCTAAATGCTTCAAAATTTAATTATGACAAGATAACACGTATATGAAAAAGATATGAAAAAGATATGAAGTTCATGGGGTAGAAAACCAAATTTATGGCAAGTTTTGATGGAAATCGCTTTTTTTGGTAAAAAAAAACCAAAGTCTAACCCCTTTGGATTTTTATAAAAAAATTGATATTTTCCGAAATGCTTCAAAATTTTAAGTATGACAAGATAACACGTATATGACAAAGATAAGAAGCTTCATGGGAAGAAAGCTGAATTTATGGCAAGTTTTGATGGAAATCGCTGTTTTTGGTAAAAAACCAAAGGCTAACCCCTTTGGAATTTTGATAAAAATTTGATATTTTCTGAAATGCTTCAAAATTTTAAGTATGACAAGATAACACGTATATGACAAAGATAAGAAGCTTCATGGGCAAGAAAACTGAATTTATGGTGAGTTTTGATGGAAACCGCTGTTTTTGGTAAAAAACCCAAAGGCTAACCCCTTCGGATTTTTTATAAAAAATTTGATATTTTCCGAAATGCTTCAAAATTTAAGTATGGCAGGATAACAAGTAACTGACAATGATAAGAAGCTTCACGGGCAATAAAACTGAAGTTATGGTGAGTTTTGATGGAAACCACTTTCTTTGGTAAAAAAACTAAAGGCTACCCCTTTGGATTTTTTATAAAAAATTTGATATTTTCCGAAATGCTTCAAAATTTTAAGTATGACAAGATAACATGTATATGACAAAGATAAGAAGCTTCATGGGGAAGAAAGCCGAATTTATGGCAAGTTTTGATGGAAACCGCTGTTTTTGGTAAAAAAACCAAAGGCTAACCCCTTTGGATTTTTATAAAAAAAATTGATATTATTTGAAATGCTTCAAAATTTTAAGTATGACAAGATAACATGTATATGACAAAGATAAGAAGCTTCATGGGCAAGAAAACTGAATTTATGGTGAGTTTTGATGGAAACCGCTGTTTTTGGTAAAAAAACCAAAGGCTAACACCTTTGGATTTTTATAAAAAAAATTGATATTTTCCGAAATGCTTCAAAATTTAAGTATGACAAGATAACACGTATATGACAAAGATAAGAAGCTTCATGGGCAAGAAAACCGAATTTATGGCAAGTTTTGAGGGAAATCGCTGTTTTTGGTAAAAAACCAAAGGCTAACCCCTTTGAATTTTTTATAAATTTTTTGATATTTTCCTAAATGCTTCAAAATTTAAGTATGACAAGATAACACGTATATGAAAAAGATAAGAAGTTTATGGGGAAGAAAACCAAATTTATGGCAAGTTTTGATGGAAATCGCTTTTTTTGGTAAAAAAACCAAAGGCTAACCCCTTTGGATTTTTTATAAAAAATTTGATATTTTCCAAAATGCTTCAAAATTTTAAGTATGACAAGATAACACATATATGACAAAGATAAGAAGCTTCATGGGGAAGAAAGCCGAATTTATGGCAAGTTTTGATGGAAATCGCTGTTTTTGGTAAAAAAACCAAAGGCTAACCCCTTTGGATTTTTTATAAAAAATTTGATATTTCCAAAATGCTTCGAAATTTTAAGTTTGACAAGATAACACGTATATGACAAAGATAAGAAGCTTCATGGGGAAGAAAGCTGAATTTATGGCAAGTTTTGATGGAAATCGCTGTTTTTGGTAAAAAAAACCAAAGGCTAACCCATTTGGATTTTTTATAAAAAATTTGATATTTTTTGAAATGCTTCAAAATTTTAAGTATGACAAATATAAGAAGCTTCATGGGCAAGAAAACTGAATTTATGGCAAGTTTTGATGGAAATCGCTTTTTTTGGTAAAAAAAACCAAAGGCTAACCCCTTTGGATTTTTTATAAAAAATTTGATATTTTCAGAAATGCTTCAAAATTTTAAGTATGACAAGATAACACGTATATGACAAATATAAGAAGCTTCATGGGGATGAAAGCCGAATTTATGGCAAGTTTTGATGGAAATCGCTGTTTTTGGTAAAAAAACCAAAGGCTAACCCGTTTGGATTTTTTATAGAAAATTTGATATTTTCTGAAATGCTTCAAAATTTTAAGTATGACAAGATAACACATATATGACAAAGATAAGAAGCTTCATGGGCAAGAAAACTGAATTTATGGTGAGTTTTGATGGAAACCGCTGTTTTTGGTAAAAAAACCAAAGGCTAACACCTTTGGATTTTTATAAAAAAAATTTGATATTTTCCGAAATGCTTCAAAATTTAAGTATGACAAGATAACACGTATATGACAAAGATAAGAAGCTTCATGGGCAAGAAAACCGAATTTATGGCAAGTTTTGAGGGAAATCGCTGTTTTTGGTAAAAAAACCAAAGGCTAACCCCTTTGGATTTTTTATAAAATTTTTGATATTTTCCTAAATGCTTCAAAATTTAAGTATGACAAGATAACACGTATATGAAAAAGATAAGAAGCTTCATGGGGAAGAAAGCCGAATTTATGGCAAGTTTTGATGGAAATCGCTTTTTTTGGTAAAAAAACCAAAGGCTAACCCCTTTGGATTTTTTATAAAAAATTTGATATTTCCAAAATGCTTCAAAATTTTAAGTTTGACAAGATAACACGAATATGACAAAGATAAGAAGCTTCATGGGGAATAAAGCTGAATTTATGGCAAGTTTTGATGGAAATCGCTGTTTTTGGTAAAAAAACCAAAGGCTAACCCATTTGGATTTTTTATAAAAAATTTGATATTTCCAAAATGCTTCGAAATTTTAAGTTTGACAAGATAACACGTATATGACAAAGATAAGAAGCTTCATGGGGAAGAAAGCTGAATTTATGGCAAGTTTTGATGGAAATCGCTGTTTTTGGTAAAAAAAACCAAAGGCTAACCCATTTGGATTTTTTATAAAAAATTTGATATTTTTTGAAATGCTTCAAAATTTTAAGTATGACAAGATAACATGTATATGACAAAGATAAGAAGCTTCATGGGCAAGAAAACTGAATTTATGGTGAGTTTTGATGGAAACCGCTGTTTTTGGTAAAAAAACCAAAGGCTAACACCTTTGGATTTTTATAAAAAAATTTGATATTTTCCGAAATGCTTCAAAATTTAAGTATGACAAGATAACACGTATATGACAAAGATAAGAAGCTTCATGGGCAAGAAAACCGAATTTATGGCAAGTTTTGAGGGAAATCGCTGTTTTTGTTAAAAAAAACCAAAGGCTAACCCCTTTGGATTTTTTATAAAATTTTTGATATTTTCCTAAATGCTTCAAAATTTAAGTATGACAAGATAACACGTATATGAAAAAGATAAGAAGCTTCATGGGGAAGAAAGCCGAATTTATGGCAAGTTTTGATGGAAATCGCTGTTTTTGGTAAAAAACCAAAGGCTAACCCCTTTGGATTTTTTATAAAAAATTTGATATTTCCAAAATGCTTCAAAATTTTAAGTTTGACAAGATAACACGAATATGACAAAGATAAGAAGCTTCATGGGGAATAAAGCTGAATTTATGGCAAGTTTTGATGGAAATCGCTGTTTTTGGTAAAAAAAAACCAAAGGCTAACCCATTTGGATTTTTTATAAAAAATTTGATATTTTCTGAAATGCTTCAAAATTTTAAGTATGACAAGATAACATGTATATGACAAATATAAGAAGCTTCATGGGCAAGAAAACTGAATTTATGGTGAGTTTTGATGGAAACCGCTGTTTTTGGTAAAAAAAACCAAAGGCTAACACCTTTGGATTTTTTATAAAAAATTTGATATTTTCCGAAATGCTTCAAAATTTAAGTATGGACAAGATAACACGTATATGACAAAGATAAGAACCTTCATGGGCAACAAAACCGAATTTATGCAAGTTTTGAGGGAAATCGCTGTTTTTGGTAAAAAAACCAAAGGCTAACCCCTTTGGATTTTTTATAAAATTTTTGATATTTTCTGAAATGCTTCAAAATTTAAGTATGACAAGATAACACGTATATGAAAAAGATAAGAAGTTCATGGGGTAGAAAACCAAATTTATGGCAAGTTTTGAGGGAAATCGCTGTTTTTGGTAAAAAAAAACCAAAGTCTAACCCCTTTGGATTTTTTATAAAATTTTTGATATTTTCCTAAATGCTTCAAAATTTAATTATGACAAGTTAACACGTATATGAAAAAGATATGAAGTTCATGGGGTAGAAAACCAAATTTATGGCAAGTTTTGATGGAAATCGCTTTTTTTGGTAAAAAAAAACCAAAGTCTAACCCCTTTGGATTTTTATAAAAAAATTGATATTTTCCGAAATGCTTCAAAATTTTAAGTATGACAAGATAACACGTATATGACAAAGATAAGAAGCTTCATGGGGAAGAAAGCTGAATTTATGGCAAGTTTTGATGGAAATCGCTGTTTTTGGTAAAAAACCAAAGGCTAACCCCTTTGGAATTTTGATAAAAATTTGATATTTTCTGAAATGCTTCAAAATTTTAAGTATGACAAGATAACATGTATATGACAAAGATAAGAAGCTTCATGGGCAAGAAAACTGAATTTATGGTGAGTTTTGATGGAAACCGCTGTTTTTGGTAAAAAACCCAAAGGCTAACCCCTTCGGATTTTTTATAAAAAATTTGATATTTTCCGAAATGCTTCAAAATTTAAGTATGGCAGGATAACAAGTAACTGACAATGATAAGAAGCTTCACGGGCAATAAAACTGAAGTTATGGTGAGTTTTGATGGAAACCACTTTCTTTGGTAAAAAAACCAAAGGCTACCCCTTTGGATTTTTTATAAAAAATTTGATATTTTCCGAAATGCTTCAAAATTTTAAGTATGACAAGATAACATGTATATGACAAAGATAAGAAGCTTCATGGGGAAGAAAGCCGAATTTATGGCAAGTTTTGATGGAAACCGCTGTTTTTGGTAAAAAACCAAAGGCTAACCCCTTTGGATTTTTATAAAAAAAATTGATATTATTTGAAATGCTTCAAAATTTTAAGTATGACAAGATAACATGTATATGACAAAGATAAGAAGCTTCATGGGCAAGAAAACTGAATTTATGGTGAGTTTTGATGGAAACCGCTGTTTTTGGTAAAAAAACCAAAGGCTAACACCTTTGGATTTTTATAAAAAAAATTGATATTTTCCGAAATGCTTCAAAATTTAAGTATGACAAGATAACACGTATATGACAAAGATAAGAAGCTTCATGGGCAAGAAAACCGAATTTATGGCAAGTTTTGAGGGAAATCGCTGTTTTTGGTAAAAAACCAAAGGCTAACCCCTTTGAATTTTTTATAAATTTTTTGATATTTTCCTAAATGCTTCAAAATTTAAGTATGACAAGATAACACGTATATGAAAAAGATAAGAAGTTTATGGGGAAGAAAACCAAATTTATGGCAAGTTTTGATGGAAATCGCTTTTTTTGGTAAAAAAACCAAAGGCTAACCCCTTTGGATTTTTTATAAAAAATTTGATATTTTCCAAAATGCTTCAAAATTTTAAGTATGACAAGATAACACATATATGACAAAGATAAGAAGCTTCATGGGGAAGAAAGCCGAATTTATGGCAAGTTTTGATGGAAATCGCTGTTTTTGGTAAAAAAACCAAAGGCTAACCCCTTTGGATTTTTTATAAAAAATTTGATATTTCCAAAATGCTTCGAAATTTTAAGTTTGACAAGATAACACGTATATGACAAAGATAAGAAGCTTCATGGGGAAGAAAGCTGAATTTATGGCAAGTTTTGATGGAAATCGCTGTTTTTGGTAAAAAAACCAAAGGCTAACCCATTTGGATTTTTTATAAAAAATTTGATATTTTTTGAAATGCTTCAAAATTTTAAGTATGACAAGATAACATGTATATGACAAAGATAAGAAGCTTCATGGGCAAGAAAACTGAATTTATGGTGAGTTTTGATGGAAACCGCTGTTTTTGGTAAAAAAAACCAAAGGCTAACACCTTTGGATTTTTATAAAAAAAATTTGATATTTTCCGAAATGCTTCAAAATTTAAGTATAACAAGATAACACGTATATGACAAAGATAAGAAGCTTCATGGGCAAGAAAACCGAATTTATGGCAAGTTTTGAGGGAAATCGCTGTTTTTGGTAAAAAAACCAAAGGCTAACCCCTTTGGATTTTTTATAAAATTTTTGATATTTTCCTAAATGCTTCAAAATTTAAGTATGACAAGATAACACGTATATGAAAAAGATAAGAAGCTTCATGGGGAAGAAAGCCGAATTTATGGCAAGTTTTGATGGAAATCGCTTTTTTTGGTAAAAAAACCAAAGGCTAACCCCTTTGGATTTTTTATAAAAAATTTGATATTTCCAAAATGCTTCAAAATTTTAAGTTTGACAAGATAACACGAATATGACAAAGATAAGAAGCTTCATGGGGAATAAAGCTGAATTTATGGCAAGTTTTGATGGAAATCGCTGTTTTTGGTAAAAAAAACCAAAGGCTAACCCCTTTGGATTTTTTATAAAAAATTTGATATTTCCAAAATGCTTCGAAATTTTAAGTTTGACAAGATAACACGTATATGACAAAGATAAGAAGCTTCATGGGGAAGAAAGCTGAATTTATGGCAAGTTTTGATGGAAATCGCTGTTTTTGGTAAAAAAAACCAAAGGCTAACCCATTTGGATTTTTTATAAAAAATTTGATATTTTTTGAAATGCTTCAAAATTTTAAGTATGACAAGATAACATGTATATGACAAAGATAAGAAGCTTCATGGGCAAGAAAACTGAATTTATGGTGAGTTTTGATGGAAACCGCTGTTTTTGGTAAAAAAACCAAAGGCTAACACCTTTGAATTTTTATTAAAAAAATTTGATATTTTCTGAAATGCTTCAAAATTTAAGTATGACAAGATAACACGTATATGACAAAGATAAGAAGCTTCATGGGCAAGAAAACCGAATTTATGGCAAGTTTTGAGGGAAATCGCTGTTTTTGTTAAAAAAACCAAAGGCTAACCCCTTTGGATTTTTTATAAAATTTTTGATATTTTCCTAAATGCTTCAAAATTTAAGTATGACAAGATAACACGTATATGAAAAAGATAAGAAGCTTCATGGGGAAGAAAGCCGAATTTATGGCAAGTTTTGATGGAAATCGCTGTTTTTGGTAAAAAACCAAAGGCTAACCCCTTTGGATTTTTTATAAAAAATTTGATATTTCCAAAATGCTTCAAAATTTTAAGTTTGACAAGATAACACGAATATGACAAAGATAAGAAGCTTCATGGGGAATAAAGCTGAATTTATGGCAAGTTTTGATGGAAATCGCTGTTTTTGGTAAAAAAAAAACAAAGGCTAACCCATTTGGATTTTTTATAAAAAATTTGATATTTTCTGAAATGCTTCAAAATTTTAAGTATGACAAGATAACATGTATATGACAAATATAAGAAGCTTCATGGGCAAGAAAACTGAATTTATGGTGAGTTTTGATGGAAACCGCTGTTTTTGGTAAAAAGACCAAAGGCTAACACCTTTGGATTTTTATAAAAAATTTGATATTTTCCGAAATGCTTCAAAATTTAAGTATGACAAGATAACACGTATATGACAAAGATAAGAACCTTCATGGGCAACAAAACCGAATTTATGCAAGTTTTGAGGGAAATCGCTGTTTTTGGTAAAAAAACCAAAGGCTAACCCCTTTGGATTTTTTATAAAATTTTTGATATTTTCTGAAATGCTTCAAAATTTAAGTATGACAAGATAACACGTATATGAAAAAGATAAGAAGTTCATGGGGTAGAAAACCAAATTTATGGCAAGTTTTGAGGGAAATCGCTGTTTTTGGTAAAAAAAAACCAAAGTCTAACCCCTTTGGATTTTTTATAAAATTTTTGATATTTTCCTAAATGCTTCAAAATTTAATTATGACAAGATAACACGTATATGAAAAAGATATGAAGTTCATGGGGTAGAAAACCAAATTTATGGCAAGTTTTGATGGAAATCGCTTTTTTTTGGTAAAAAAAACCAAAGTCTAACCCCTTTGGATTTTTTATAAAAAAATTGATATTTTCCGAAATGCTTCAAAATTTTAAGTATGACAAGATAACATGTATATGACAAAGATAAGACGCTTCATGGGGAAGAAAGCTGAATTTATGGCAAGTTTTGATGGAAATCGCTGTTTTTGGTAAAAAACCAAAGGCTAACCCCTTTGGAATTTTGATAAAAATTTGATATTTTCTGAAATGCTTCAAAATTTTAAGTATGACAAGATAACACGTATATGACAAAGATAAGAAGCTTCATGGGCAAGAAAACTGAATTTATGGTGAGTTTTGATGGAAACCGCTGTTTTTGGTAAAAAACCCAAAGGCTAACCCCTTCGGATTTTTTATAAAAAATTTGATATTTTCAGAAATGCTTCAAAATTTAAGTATGGCAGGATAACAAGTAACTGACAATGATAAGAAGCTTCATGGGCAATAAAACTGAAGTTATGGTGAGTTTTGATGGAAACCACTTTCTTTGGTAAAAAAACCAAAGGCTACCCCTTTGGATTTTTTATAAAAAATTTGATATTTTCCGAAATGCTTCAAAATTTTAAGTATGACAAGATAACATGTATATGACAAAGATAAGAAGCTTCATGGGGAAGAAAGCCGAATTTATGGCAAGTTTTGATGGAAACCGCTGTTTTTGGTAAAAAACCAAAGGCTAACCCCTTTGGATTTTTATAAAAAATTGATATTTCCAAAATGCTTCGAAATTTTAAGTTTGACAAGATAACACGTATATGACAAAGATAAGAAGCTTCATGGGCAAGAAAACTGAATTTATGGTGAGTTTTGATGGAAACCGCTGTTTTTGGTAAAAAAACCAAAGGCTAACACCTTTGGATTTTTATAAAAAATTGATATTTTCCGAAATGCTTCAAAATTTAAGTATGACAAGATAACACGTATATGACAAAGATAAGAACCTTCATGGGCAACAAAACCAAATTTATGGCAAGTTTTGATGGAAATCGCTTTTTTTGGTAAAAAAACCAAAGGCTAACCCCTTTGGATTTTTTATAAAAAATTTGATATTTTCCAAAATGCTTCAAAATTTTAAGTATGACAAGATAACACGTATATGACAAAGATAAGAAGCTTCATGGGGAAGAAAGCCGAATTTATGGCAAGTTTTGATGGAAATCGCTGTTTTTGGTAAAAAAACCAAAGGCTAACCCCTTTGGATTTTTTATAAAAAAATTGATATTTCCAAAATGCTTCGAAATTTTAAGTTTGACAAGATAACACGTATATGACAAAGATAAGAAGCTTCATGGGGAAGAAAGCTGAATTTATGGTGAGTTTTGATGGAAATCGCTGTTTTTGGTAAAAAACCAAAGGCTAACCCCTTTGGATTTTTTATAGAAAATTTGATATTTTCTGAAATGCTTCAAAATTTTAAGTATGACAAGATAACACGTATATGACAAAGATAAGAAGCTTCATGGGCAACAAAACTGAATTTATGGTGAGTTGTGATGGAAACCGCTGTTTTTGGTAAAAAAACCAAAGGAAAACCCCTTTGGATTTTTATAAAAAAAATGATATTTTCCGAAATGCTTCAAAATTTAAGTATGACAAGATAACACATATATGACAAAGATAAGAAGCTTCATGGGGATGAAAGCCGAATTTATTGCAAGTTTTGATGGAAATCGATGTTTTTGGTAAAAAAACCAAAGGCTAACCCCTTTGGATTTTTTATAAAAATTTTGATATTTTCCTACATGCTTCAAAATTTAAGTATGACAAGATAACACGTATATGAAAAAGATAAGAAGCTTCATGGGGAAGAAAGCCGAATTTATGGCAAGTTTGATGGAAATCGCTGTTTTTGGTAAAAAACCAAAGGCTAACCCCTTTGGATTTTTTATAGAAAATTTGATATTTTCTGAAATGCTTCAAAATTTTAAGTATGACAAGATAACACGTATATGACAAAGATAAGAAGCTTCATGGGCAACAAAACTGAATTTATGGTGAGTTTTGATGGAAACCGCTGTTTTGGTAAAAAAACCAAAGGAAAACCCCTTTGGATTTTTATAAAAAAAATGATATTTTCCAAAATGCTTCAAAATTTAAGTATGACAAGATAACACGTATATGACAAAGATAAGAAGCTTCATGGGGATGAAAGCCGAATTTATGGCAAGTTTTGATGGAAATCGATGTTTTTGGTAAAAAAACCAAAGGCTAACCCCTTTGGATTTTTTATAAAAATTTTGATATTTTCCTACATGCTTCAAAATTTAAGTATGACAAGATAACACGTATATGAAAAAGATAAGAAGCTTCATGGGGAAGAAAGCCGAATTTATGGCAAGTTTTGATGGAAATCGCTGTTTTTGGTAAAAAAAACCAAAGGCTAACCCCTTTGGATTTTTTTATAGAAAATTTGATATTTTCTGAAATGCTTCAAAATTTTAAGTATGACAAGATAACACGTAT
>JASWHV010000646.1:0-22140 GCA_030760725.1 Neostapfia colusana
CTTTGAGAATACACTTGCCCCCACCAGTTGATCGAACAAGATGTCAATACGGGGCAGTGGGTACTTATTTTTGATGGTGACGGCGTTGAGCGGCCGGTAATCCACACACAGCCTCAGGGTCTCATCCTTCTTCTTCACGAATAGCGCCGAGCATCCCCAAGGCGATGAACTCGGCCTAATGAAACCCTTGCTCAACAGATCATTGAGCTGTTCTTTCAGTTCCGCCAGCTCATTTGGAGCCATCTTGTATGGTCTCCGTGATATGGGCGTAGTCCCGGGTGCAAGTTCAATCTTGAACTCGACATCCCGCTCAGGTGGCATGCCCGGAAGATTATCCGGGAACACATCAGGATACTCCCGGACTACGGGGATGTCTTCTAACTTGAGAACTTCAGCATTATTAATTGCTAAAACTTCCCGGACTGGCGTGTCTAACACCATGGAATGCGGACGGTGGAATGGAGAATTTAAGTGAACCGTCCGTGTCCGAGTCTCTAGGACAGCGCCATGGTATTGCAGCCATGACATCCCTAAGATTGCATCAATCTTCTGTCCCATAAGAATTATCAAGGTGGTGGGATATAGCTTCCCACCTAAGCACAGAGGTGCCTTTGGAATCATCATATTAGCTGAAATCTTCCCTCCCGGTGAGCATATCATATAAGTGCAGTCGGTTGGGAAGACTTGCAATTGATGTTTAGCCACATAGGATGCACTTATAAAGCTGTGGGTTGCACCCGAATCAAATAATATGACTATGGCTTGATGGTTGAGAGTAAACGTACCCGCCAGCACGTTGTCTCCCTCTGGGGCGTCCTCACTGTCGAGGTTGCGGACGCCTCGAGTCCGCTGACCAACCTTCTTCGCCGGAGGTCGGCCTCGAGCACCGCCCTGAAACTGGGCTTGCCCGCTGCTCTGCTGCCCCTGGTGACAGTCCTTCGCAAAGTGGCCCGCCTGGCCACATGTGAAGCAGGTGAAACGGGGCGGTCCCCCGCTGATCGGCGGACGGAAACCTGGGGCGCGTTGTGGCGGTGGAAACGCCCGGGGTACCGTCTGCTGCTGCTGCTGTCTTGGTGGTGGCATCGGCGGACGGAACGGAGGTGCCTGAAAGGGACGTCCCCCGAACCGTTGCGGTCGCGCCGGTGGTTGCCACTGCTGCCCGGATGGTGTCCGATACACCATACGGTACTTCTGGGGAGCGCCACTCCCACCGCTGCTAGGTGGAGCGCTACGCTTCCTCTGCTCAGCTGCTAACTCCCGCTGAGCGTCCTCTTGCATGATGGCGGCATTGACTAGATCGTTGAATGTGCCGCGGTTCCATTGTACGAGGTGGGTCTTCATTTCGGGATGTAACCCCCGATAGAAGTGCTCCCTCTTCTTCTCCTCCGTGGAGATGTAGTCTGACGCATACTGCGCCAGATGGTTGAAGGCACGGGAGTAGTCGTGGGCACTCCTCCCGCCCTGCTTCAGTTCCAAAAATTCTTGGAACTTCCTCTTCATTATTCCGGGAGGAATGTGATAGGTGCGGAACGTCTCCCGGAACTCTTGCCATTCCACGGCATGGCCAGCCGGACGTGAGGCGACATAATTCGCCCACCACGCACCAGCGGCACCGTGGAGCTGCTGTGCTGCGAACAGCGTCTTCTGCCGCTCCGTACACTGGAGCAGCCCGAACTTGGACTCGATAGTCCGCAGCCAGTTGTCCGCCTCCAGTGGTTCTTCAGCTTCGGTGAACACTGGAGGGTGCGTACTCATGAAATCCGAGTACGACACTTCACGGGGCTCGCGAGGCCCTCGCTCTTGACGTCCTCCCGCCTGGGACGTATTCTGCACGATCGTGCGGAGCAGGTCGGTCTGCTCCTCACGACCTCCCACCAATGCTGCTATCACATCCGCTAGAGTAAGCGGAGGCGGCGGTGGTGGCTGCTGCTGCGGGGTGCTGTCGTAGGCCGGTGGCTGGGAGTCATCGCCTCCACCTTGGCTAGAGCCACCAACCTCGTGCGTGGTCCTAGTACGAACCATCTGCAACCATACGATATTAAACATCAGTCCCGCAACATTTTGCATGCAGTCCAATAGAACTGGGCGTAAAAACATTACGACAACCAAACATGCGAAATATCTCGTAAGTAGATAATGTAATAACTTTGCACAAGCTACACCATTACCAGACCAAACACAAGTTAGTTTAATCCAACTTGATGAACCTCCCCTTTGGAAGCTCAATATAACTAGGTTTGGTCACTACGAGACATTATTCTTGCGTTGTCATCACTTATAACACCCTTAGGGTACGACACACTTTTCAATGAGTTCGACTGTCATTCTTCTGTCAGAATGACCAGTTGCTACCTATTCCAAGTTTTTGATCTAGTTCTGGGCATTTTCATGACTCAAGTGGAATACCAAAGTTCAAGTTAACTTCAGTATCTTTCCAACGAGTACTCATTTGCCCCCAGATCAGCTTTGATTAAAAAGTTATGCTAATTCAAAGTTAGCAGAATTTCTGGAAGAATTTTAACAGCACCTCCCTTGGAAGTGGCTGTTTCCAATCCTGATTTCCACTAAATTCTGTGCTGAAACTTCAGAAACTTTGAATTGTAAAGATGTCCAACATCTTCTACTCTTTCTAAGGATGGATTATATGACAATTTTAGATTTTTCTACTGGGAGTTACATTCGAAAAACAGATCAGTTCAGAGGATGTTTTACTCTGCCCTGGTTCTGGACAGTTTATATTCCTCTGGGATTTCAGCCATCTCAAGGCGAGTTTCAGCTCTGGAAGTCTACAACAAAGGTGTAGAGTACTTGAATACCTTTCCAGAACTATATAGCACACCCCTCTGGGCTGAAAGACCGGTGAGTTATGCCCTGTTGAAGATCAGCAAACGTGCTGCCCAAAACAGAGCACTCTGTTTTTCAGTCTTTTTGGAACTACACTCATCACTATCCCATTCTTACACCCAACCAGGGTCCTAAATGTGGAACCTATAGATTTTAATTCCTTGTTATCATTATTTTCATGCATATGCCTACAATATTTCGGTACTACGTTCCTCACAAAAGAAAATCCTAACCGGATCATACCGGCATATACGTCTCAAGTGTGGCACTAAACGGTCTCTCGCACACGTTTTCTACACGGATACATACGTGGTTAGTACCTGCAGAAGACCACACAATGATGGTGCACTCAAAGGTTGTTCATTTCAGGCAGTTCCATATTTAAAAGTTAATACAAACGCCCGTATCATTTCCATACGGCCGTCCTTGAGCTAAGTCACGTCTCAAGGCACGTGATCGTGTTTCAACACCACACGACGGGGAACCCGAGTATGTCATGAACGGGTCGTCACGGTTGGGAATGTTATCAACCCAACAGATACCACCTACTGCCCTGCAGGGCACGCCGATGGCAAGCGCTGCGTATGTCCTCCTGGGCTATTTCCAGACGAACACACTCTCGCGTTACTGACCACGCGATGGGGTCTCCACTTACTTGCCTAATGCACGCTAGGGATCAGCGTTTCATATGAACTCAGGAACATGAAGAGTCCAAGAGGTTCATATTGACGTCTCACACCAAGCTGTGAGATCAATCCCTGAACCACGTTCCTCGGCAGGGAGAGCTAACCGAAATTGAACCGCTTTCGGTGGCGTTCCTTACCATACTTACCAGAGCGTAGGTGCGTCGTTACATAATTGAAATTCAGAATTATAACACATAGGTTAGTCTTTGCCACTTTAAGTAACTATGCTAATATAGTCCTTACTTGGGCAACTACCGAATCCTCACCGTATACCTAAGTTTTTCCCATAATGCAGTCCTTTAGTACTGTGCTATCCCCACTGCAGCTCTGATACCAGGCTGTGGCGGACCGGGATCCGCTCATCCAGGATCGCAGAGGGTGGTGCCGCGCGATGCGACACCCGACAGCACACGTCATAAGAACACAATATATTACATGGGAAAAACAGCTGAAACTGTACAAACAGGTACAAACTTCAGTTACAACTATTGTTCTATTACACAGCGGAAGACTACACTATACAACTCACGCCCGTCTATTTAGCAAAAGTCGGTTGCCCCGCCCTAGGGCAACCCAAACTAGCTGCACGTCTCAGCTCAGCGCGGCGTGTACGGCTCCCACTCAGCCGTGGTCCCCGACGGAGGGTAACCCTCGCCGGTGGACTCGTACTCCGAGTCCGTGGGTGGCTCCTCACCTGAAAAACACTTAAGCAGCAACCGTGAGCACAAAGGCTCAGCAAGGCTTAACCGACTCACCTAAGCATGAAACTCTACATGAGGTATACCAAGACATAGGTTGGTAGCATTTCAGCAAAAACGACACGCCTACGAGTTCATCCTTAGTTCATCTTTTAGCAACAAGTTAACAGTTCAGGAAATCTGAAATTTAGTAAGCAGTATTTGGTGGCACACATGTAGCAATACAATTATATCAATCAGCATCATTGAATCCACATATTTCATCCATTAGTCTACGTTACGACGCAGTGAACAAGCGGTACTCGTCACCGCGAGGGACGGCGAATCGACTCGATATACACCTGCAGGGAAAACCCAAAGAGCACGTCACGTACGCCCACCCGTGGAGCTGCACAGCACGCTCACTCGATGTCGTACGGGACAACCTTTCACCCAACAGCCCAAACGTCGAACCGGTCGCACCGAAACGAGCAGGAGGTTCCCCACACGGAGCATCTCTCTATGCCCGTTGGCAGATTTCCACCTTGCTGCCCTCAACCTACACCTATAAATCGGTGTGCTATGCCTCGACGCCCGGAGGTTTAGGCTACATCGGTTTATCGGGGCCCATATATCCGATATGCCTTCGGTACGTTCAATACTTGTTCAGCAGGGCCGCACACGGATCGGTCCTCAATCGACACGGGCAGGGCTGCGCACACAAGACTCTCTCTTGCTGCGCCCTAGCCCCTGCCTAGTCTCATTTTCATTACTAAAGTGATCTCACATCACTCAACCGAACCCGTGTGTCCCAAGCCTATCTCGCGAGTAGATTCCAACTACTCGACTTGTACCGAAGTCTTATGAATCATTAAGCATAGCCTGTCTACTCGAGGTCTTAGACACTACCCTCACTCTTTTAGGAACCTTTGGTTATGCAAGTGGGGTTTCATTCATTCTATACCTAATGCACATACATACTTCATATGACACATGTGAACAAAGTAAAGCTTTTAATGAGGGTTAATGCAAACCGGGGCTTGCCTTGTTGCTGCTGGTCAGTAGTTAGTTCCTCGTCCGGAAGAAGGAAGTCCAGCACTTCCGGAGTCTCTTCTTCAACGGCTACACGTTAATGAAATACTACATGTTACTTTATATGCAAATGTGAGTTTAGAGTAAGACTTCTACTATTGGTTCTAATAACCAGCCTCTAACCCTGGAACTTTGTTTAAGAATTTAAATATGAACTGGTGTTTGTGGTTTGGTTTGGACTTAATTACATGGCTAAATGCTAAGTGGTTTTACCCCTTTTCCATCTTAATCCCTTAAGTGGGTAAACAGGACAGGGGTGATCTAGAGCTCCAATAGAGCTGAGAATTTTTGTGTGAGTTCCTTGTCACAAGAAAACTCTCTGGACCAAACATTAGCACTTTTCATGGAATGGTTTGCTCAGAATAATTCTCTTGGCAAATCAGCAAGGAAGAATTAATTCTGAGGTAATACCCCTGTTCATGCTCAACTTAACGAACTACAATTTCTATTACAGCTCATAGAGTTTGCATGGATTTTCCTAGCATTTTTGGAGTCAAGGTTTGCCCAGACTTGAATTTCCAAGTTTTGGAAATTCTCTGAAAATGTTTCTGCATTCAAATGAACACAGCACCTTCCAATTTGAATTGCTCTGACCAAATCAACTCCAAATGGTCTGAAACTTTTACAGGGGTTTACTAATGTCCTAAAGAACATTCTGGCAAAATTTGGGGATTTTTGGATGAACCAAACTCCCTCTAAAATTCTTTTGCTGAAAAGCTTTAAAGAATTTCCCAGAATTAATTAATGGGTTTCATACAAATTGGGTTGTATCTCTGGACAGATCTAGGCAAGAGGAATCCAACCCAATTTGAATCACTAAATTTGGAGCTTCCTAGCCCAGGTTATGGATTTCTAAAGTTTGAGCTAATCCCTGAATTATTTTCCTACAGAAAATCCCTTCCCGCGCTAAACCAGAGGCTGACAGCGGGGCCCGCCCGTTTAAATTGAACTAACCGCGCGCTCGCGTGCGATTAACACAGGGGCTGACAGGTGGGGCCGCGCCCTTCGTCTACCTCCCGACGTCGCCGCCCCGAGCCGCCGGAGCTCCGGCGAGGTCAGCGTTCCCGGCGATCTAGCTCACCGGAGCCGACGAGACTCGCCGCCCCCACGTAATCTCGGGTGCTGAACCCGCTGGACACCATGTCGCCGCCGGCTAACCGCCATAGCTCGCCGGCGACGAGCCCTATGCCTCTGTGCTACCTCGGCAATGTGTTCCCGCCCTTCTGACCGTTTCCTTCGTGCGCTAATCGCGTCGCCACACTTAGGGAAACCTCGGGAAACTCGGCATGAGCTCTGTTGGGCCCTAAACGGCCGGCAACCCAGACCTCACCGGCGACCCCCTCCTCCGCCATACTGTCCTAGGGTGAACTTAGGGTTCCGGCGGTGATTTCCTTCCGGTTTTCGATCGAGAAGGGTCGCCAGAACCTCTAGCTGCTCTCTCACAGCTCCGTTCGGCCTCCCACCCACTATGCTTCCTGAATTTCTGCTAAACCTAATCGGGCCCCGAAAGGAGCTACTCGTCCTAAACTGAGAAATTCTCCGCGCACAAAGGTCGAACCTTGGAAGGGTTTGCGCGGTGGTCTTGAGGACGAGCTAGCGCTTCACTTTCCTATGGAGGTCGAAGCCGGAAGATGATCACAGCTGGGGTGGCACACGATCGGAGCTCGGGCGACTAGGCTGCTGGTTACAGAACTCTGCAAAAATCAGTAACTCGCCGGCGGTCTCGGGCCTTTTATAGGCCCCTGAGGCCAGTGGAGAGCGCGACACCTGCTGTGCCACCTCCTCTGCCGAAGCAGGAGCTGGCCGGCCGAGGTGGTCGGTCGCCGCCGCTGGCTGCAGCTGGCGAGCGCGCTCGGTCGAGGAGGTCGGCTGAGGAGACTTCTGTGCTAAGTCTACTGACCAGTGGGCCTCCCCTCTAACTCTTTTGTTTTTTTTTTCCAATTTTCTGAATTCTGTTGTGCCAAAATATCCTCAGCTACTCACAATTTAATGTGAGACTTAGTCACCAAGCCTTTGTTTGAATTTGAATTCTCAAATTCAAACTTTGTTTGGTTAAATTTGCTTCATATTTAAACTGAAATTCAAATTCAGTTTTGAATTCTAGCAATTTAGCTCTTGACAAGATGAGCTCCAATGGAGATGAAAATTGGTGGGTTTACTCAGAAAAATGTGCTGAGTACAGATATGGAGCTAACTTTTGAATCTGGATGATGAAAGTTGCTGCAATTTGAATTTACACTCAAATTGGCCTCTTTTTGAAATAACCCAAAAGTGCCTCAAAATTGTTGAATTTGCATGAGCTTTGGACTGAACCTTCCCAAGACTCTTTAAATTCTAGGGGTGAGCTCAACCTCTCATGCTCATGTGTAGAAACCCTACATTGTGAAAGTGAAGGCTTTCCCCTCTAATCATTCTTTTGATGGAGGCCACTTGCTCTTCACAATATTTCACAATCTACCCCCAACAAAACTGTTGTGTTGTGGGGTGCATAAAAATTTTTTGCAAGTCCCTTTTCTTGGGCTTTTACAGGCTCCAACCAGCGTCAGATCTTCTGCAGCGCTGAGCGTACACCACGGGGGTGCGCTAGCTGCAGCAAGAGCACTACTGCACAATCCGCCTGCTGGGGACGCGCCTCAGGCAGAGACCCAGCAGTGGATTCGCGAGGTAGACCGTCTCGTCGTCGCCGCCGCAAACCCACGACTTCGGCGGGGACGGCGCTCTGGCCAACCGGCTGTATCGCTGACGCGCACGCCAACGGTTGACGAGCAGACGGCAGATTCCAGCTCCACCAGGCTCCAGTCGACGGACCTGAGGACAAAGCTGGAGCGGTGTCACTTGGGCCAGGATGCCCGGGTGTACCTCGAGCGACGTCGAGAAAGGCGCCGCAACCAGGAGACTGGCGACAGCGTGACGTCGGCCTCGACCCAACCTGAAGAGCAGACTTTCGCCACGCGAACTCTGCCCCAGGCATACGCCGCGCAGCATATGCCACATCCATATGCTCTGCAAACGGCGCTCCGGTCTATGGAGGTGCCTTGCCCATACCGGGATACACCGTGCCGACGGCGAACCAAGCGTTCGTCGCACCAACACCTGCGGCAACAGTGGCAGGATGTGCGGCCCTGGCACCCCACCTTCGCTTGGCGAGGTGGCCGCGCAAGTTCCGGCCGCACCTGCCCGAGAAGTACGACAGCAGCATGAACCCGGCGTAGTTCCTCCAGATCTACTCCACCGCCGTACTTGCCGCAGGAGGGGATGAGGCCGTCATGGCCAACTACTTCCCCGTCGCCTTGACCGGCCCAGCCCGGTCTTGGCTCATGAACCTCCCCCAGGGTTCCATAACTTCCTGGGGAGATCTCTGCCGGCAGTTTGTCGCCAACTTCGGCAGTTCCTACACCCGTCCTGGCACGGAGCTTGACCTCCACGCCATCCAGCAACAGCCTGGAGAGTCGCTGCGCCCCTTCAATCAGCGGTTCTCCCAGGTGCGGAACACCATCCCACACATCCAAAACGCTTCGGTGGTGGTGGCGTTCCGGCAAGGCGTCCGGGACATGAAGATGCTTGAGAAGCTCGCGACCAGAGAGGTCCGCGATGTCTCCGAGCTCTTCAGCCTGGCAGACAAGTGCGCCAGAGCAGCCGAGGGGCGGAACTGGCACTCACTGCCGACCTCCGAGTCAGGAGGACAGCACGGATCTGGCGCTGCTTCCTATGGAGGCAGCAAGAAGGCCAAGAACCAAGGAAGAGGCAAGATGGAATCACCGACCGCAGCTCCCGTTGCTGCAGTAGCGGCACCCAGTGGAGCTCGGGGGCCGCACCCCGACAAGAGGCAGTGACAGTCACCAGCCCCAGAAGGCGACCAAGGCAAGCTATGCCCCGTGCATGGAAGCTGTCGCCACACTACTGCCGAGTGCCGGGAGATCCGGAAGCTCGTGGAGCGCTTCCGCAAAGGGAAGCAGCAGCGGACTGATGCCCCACCCTTCCACCAAAGGGAGGGCAAGCAGAAGGTCGACGTCCCAGACAGCGTCGACCACCAAGTGGAGTTCCAGGAGCCTCAGCGCGCCGTGAAGGCGGTGCGCAACCATGAGGACTCCAGCTCCAGCGATGATGAGCGTCGAAAGAAGCTCTACGTCATATACGGCGGATCCGCCGACCCCTCGTCCTGAAGCGCAGTCAAGACTCTGCGCTGAGCGGTAGCGTCGGTGGCTCCACTCCCAAGTGCCGCACCGCACCTCAAGTGGATGGAAACCCCCATCAGCTTTGACGCCACCGACTGCCCCAGGAACATGGCTGGGGCCGGCCAACTACCGCTCCTGGTAGCTCCCACCATCGCCAACGTGAGGATATACCACGTTTTGGTAGATGGTGGAGCTGGGCTGAACCTCATCAGCCGTGCAGCTTTCCAGAAGCTGCAGATCCCTGTGGAAGTGTGCGATCGACACTTCCCCCGGGCCTGCACTGGGCAGCCCGCGGAGGTTCTTTTTTCGGCGGGGCTAGTCTCCTAGCAGAAAGCTTGCGCAGATGGACGAGTTAGCGAGAGCTTGACACGGCGAGTTTTACGTGGTTCAGGCCGCCGGAGCGTAAAACCCTACGTCCCCGGCGAGCTATGGAGCTCTCTGTATTGCTTGCTGCTCAGGGCCGGAGGCCTGAGCTTGGGGGTGAGTTACAGCTTGAGAGTGTATGGCTAGCGTATGAGTTGCAAAGTGCGAACCCCTGCTATCGACGCCTACTCGAGCCTTTTATAGTCCAAGACTCGGGCGGCTTACAAGGGAAGCCGGGACCCGACAGGTGGTCCCGGGAAGATTGTCTATTATCTACCGTATCTGTAGTTACGCCGGTCGTTGCCTCTGGTCGAAGGCTTCTGAGTCTTCATCTTGCCGCCCTGCCCATGCCGCATGCTAGTCGTAGTTGTTGATGACGGCGCAGGCGGCATGGGATGTCTTGTCGCGGCGTTTATTAGCTGGCAGGTTCTGACACCGCGCGCCAGTCTGTGATGCGACTGGGCGCAACGGCACCTGACAGACGCGTGCCCCGCGTTTTCGCGTCTTGGGAAGACGCGGGCCTTGAATACCTTGTACGGGCAAGGTGGGGGGCGCCTTTACACCCGCTGCCTACCGCTCGGGGGCAGGCAGCACCGTTCTTCTGGCCACGTGGCAGGTCCGGAGCCCTTCTCTGACGCGAGAAGGGTCCGGCCTGCGGGGCACGTGGAGCCTCCGGACCTCTCCCCACGGAGGGGGAGGTCCAGCTTCTGTATGCCACGTGGCGAGCCCGGAGCTCTCCTCTGCGGAGAGGGAGGTCCGGCCCCGCTGGACGCGTGGCGTCTTCGGACCTCTCTCCCGTGGAGGGGGAGGTCCGGCTTCCGTATGCCACGTGGCGGGCCCGGAGCTCTCCTCTGAGGAGAGGGAGGTCCGGCCCCGCCAGACGCGTGGCGCCTTCGGAGCTCTCCCTGCGGAGAAGGGCGAGTACCTTAGGCATTTTACCCTGTGCGCGGGGGTACCCCATATCTCAGGTACCGACAGTGGCCCCCGGGCCCATCTCGGGGGAGATAGCGAGCCCGAGGTGGGACCTTCGTCTCTTCTGATCCGCGCACTTTCTCTAAGTCCCAAATTGACCGCTGCCGGAGCACGAACGGCCACGGGATCGTGAGAGCGTGCGCTCACTTGATGATTGCTTTTACCGCGGAGACGGGAGCCCCGGCCATGTTGAACACGCAGGGCTTTCGGAGCTCTCCCACCGCGGGGGGAGGTCCGGTTTCCGCCTGCCACGTGGCGAGCCCGGAGCCCTTCTCAAGGGAGGAGAGAGTTCCGGGCCTGCTGGACACGTGGGGCCCCCGGGTTCCGCCCCCTCTAGCCCTGGGTCGAAGTAGTTGGTAGCTCCTTTCCCTCTACTTCATGCAGTCCCCGTTGCCGCAACCTGGAAGTCCTGCACACAGGTAGAGGAAACGTAATTCTCCTTGGGGGCTCCCCCTCCCTTATCTCATAGTCTTATTTGACTTACAGCCCCAACCATATGCTTGGTGCTTGGGGACTTGTAGAGTGGGGGAGCTGAGCACATGGCAACCATGTACTGCAAGGGTGATAAAAAAAAACTCAATTCACAATTTAAATGAGTACAAGGAAAGAACAAAGTAGGGCAGACTTCTTTTCGTACAACCTTTTATAGGAGGAAGGCAGGATAAACATGGAGGCCACGACCCACCCCATTAAGAGGGGAAGCAAGACTCTACGCGCTTGGAGTTGGAACCAGGCAAAGCTGAACGTAGTCCTGGACCGTCCCCTGGGGTTTAGCTGCTCCGAGCGCTGCTCCTGGACTCTATGGAGTTCATTACGAAAAGAAAGTACTGTCCTATTTTTGCTCTTAGGGGTAGAACTTACGGAGGTGTTCTATGTTCCAAGGGTTCGGGAGCAGGTCCCCATCCTCGGTGGAAAGGCGCACACACCCGGGGCGGCATACTTTCGCGAATCGGATGGGGCCTTCCCAACTAGGGGAGAGTTTGTGGGCCCCTTCGCGAGAAAGTATGCGCCGCAACACCAGGTCACCTTCCTGCAGCTCCCGGGCACGCACAGACCTCTGGTGGTAGTGCCGAAGCGCCTGTCTGTAACGCGCGTTACGGAGTGCCGCATGTAATCGGGCCTCGTCGACGAGGTCGATTTCTCCACGCCGGAGGTTGTCCTGCGTGGCTTCGTCGTAAGCCCGGACACGGTGAGACTTCATGGTGATTTCTGGGGGGAGTACGGCTTCAGCCCCGTACACCATGAAGAAGGGTGTCTCCCCGGTGGCCCGGCTCTGGGATGTCCGGTTAGCCCATAGTGTGCTCGGAAGTTCATCTACCCAATTGGCACCATGTTTCTTCAGGCTGGCGAAGGTGCGAGTCTTGAGGCCCCGGAGAATCTCCGCATTGGCCCTCTCAACTTGCCCATTGCTCCTCGGGTGGGCGACAGAGGCATAGCATACCTGAATGCCAAGGTCCTCGCAGTAGTCTTGGAATGCTGCGCTGGTGAACTGGGTCCCATTGTCAGTGATGATCCTGTTTGGGACCCCGAACCGGCAGACAATAGACCTGATGAATTTCACTGCGGATTGTTTATTGATGGTGACAACTGGTGTAGCTTCCGGCCACTTGGTGAACTTGTCGATAGCGACATAGAGGTACCGGAACCCCCCGACGGTTCTGGGAAATGGTCCCAGGATGTCCAGCCCCCACACGGCAAACGGCCACGAGGGCGGGATCATCTGTACCGCCTGAGCCGGTGTATGGATCTGCTTGGCGTGGAACTGGCACGCCTTGCAGCTCTCGACCAGCTTGACGGCATCCTGGAGTGCTGTCGGCAAGTAGAAGCCATGCCGGAAGGCTTCACCGACAAGCGTGCGTGAGGAAGAATGACTTCCACATTCGCCTCCATGGATCTCAGCGAGCAAGTCGCAGCCTTCCCCTGGGTTATACACCGCAATAGGATGTGGTTGGCGCCACGCCGGTAGAGATCCCCCTCTACCAGCGCGTACCTCTTAGCCATACCCACAATCCGTTCAGCGGTTGCATGTTCATCAGGGAGGATATTGTCCTTCAAGTAGTTCCGGATCTCCGTGATCCATGCATCGGGTCTTACTTGAGCTTCTGGATCTTGAGCGCTGGGTTGCACGGAGTCCCCAGTGACGCTTAAGATCCTTGGCGGCGCCCACGGTTGTAGGGCCGCCGGGACCGCCAGCTTCGAGGTGCTGGTCAAGCCCCTTTCGCCCGGCTCGGTGGGCCGGGCTGTGGGCCGCAGCAACGTCCTCTCGAAGACTCCTTCAGGCGCAGGGGCTCCGGTGGAAGCCTTCGTTGAAAGGTTGTCGGCTGCGGCATTACCGGCGCGCGGTATGTGGTGCAGGTCCAAGGCGAGGAATTCTTTCTCCAACATCTGCACGTGAAGCAGATACGCAGCTAGCTGGGGGTCATTGCAGGAGCATTCGCCCTTGACTTGCTTGATGACCAGCTGGGAGTCGCCCTATGCCAACAACTGGCGAGCGCCTAAAGACAGGGCTGTCTGCAGGCCAAAGATGAGTGCTTCATACTCTGCCATGTTGTTGGTTGCCTTGAAATTGAGACGCACCATATACCCAAACTGTTCCCCCGATGGCATGAGGAGCAGTACGCCGGCACCGGCCCACTGCTTTCGCGAGGAGCCGTCGAAGAAGAGTGTCCAGTGGGGTTCGGTAAAGACCGGAGCTTGGTGCTCCTGTTCTCCGTCCCCGTGGCCCCCTGGGTCAGTCTCCGTTGGTGTCCACTCCGCCACAAAGTCAGCCAGTGCTTGGCTCTTGACTGCATGGCGTGGGAGGAAGTCCAGCTCAAACTCCGCCAGCTCCGCCGCCCATTTAGCAACGTTGCCAGTCGCATGGGGGCTGTGAAGAATTGTCTTCAGCGGATACGAGGTGACTACCGAGACCCGGTGGGCCTGGAAGTAATGGCGGAGCTTTCTGGAGGCCACGAGCACCGCATACAGCAGCTTGTGGACTTCCAGGTACCTTGTCTTGGCAACATGAAGTACTTCGCTGATGTAGTAGACAGACCTCTGGACGGTTCGAACCCTCTTTCTCAGGCCTGGGAGGTCCTCGTCCATTGGCCCTTGCCCGCTGGAGGTGGGTGGACCCACGGGGGCCTCCGGGAGCTGGGACCCGGAGGCCCTTAAGCTATCTTGATTGTCCGGGAGCTCCGGGGGGTCTTGGGGGACCTCTGGGAGGTCCCATTTGGCCCCCGGGGGGTCCTGCAGGGCCCCCGGGGGTTTATCTTGGAGGTTCGAGAGACCGCCCTGGGCCTCCGGGAGGCCGACCTGGGCCTCCGGGAGGTTGCCTTGGAGGTCCGGGAGACGGTCTTGGTCCTGCGGGGCCTCCTGGCGTATGTCTTCTGCTACCGGAGCAGGTTGTGAAGATGAGGGGTCCGGCCGCTCTGCGACGAGGACCACACTTACTACTTCAGTTGTCGCCGCGATGTAGAGCAACAGGTGCTCTCCGGGCTCAGGGGCTACCATGATAGGTAGGATCGTCAGGAGTCGCTTCAACTCCTGGAAAGCCTCTTCTGCTTCGTCAGTCCAGGCAAAAGGGCCTGACTTGCACAGGAGCTTAAAGAAAGGGAGTGCCCGCTCTGCTAGCCTCGATATAAACCGACTCAGCGCGGCTAGGCATCCCGTGAGTTTCTGGACATCCTTGACGCGGGCAGGGGGCCGCATCAAGTCGATGGCCTTGATCTTCTCTGGGTTGGCCTCAATCCTTCGGTGCAAGACCAGGAACCCTAAGAGCTTCCCAGAGGACACGCCGAACACACATTTATCTGGGTTCAGCTTGGTGCGTGTAGAGCGCAACTTGTCAAAGACTAAAGCTAGGTTATCTAGCAGGGACGGACCCTGCTTGACCTTGACAACTATGTCATCGACATACACCTCAACCAGGTCTCTTATTAACTCCCCAAAGGTTTTGTGCATTGCCCGCACAAAGGTGGGGAGCGCATTCTTTAGGCCGTAAGGCATAGACACATAGCAATAAAGGCCGTCTACTGTGATGAAGGAGGTGTGCTCCTCGTTCTCCCTAGACATGGGGATCTGATGGAAACCCGAGTAGGCGTCTAGGAAGCACAGCATATCACGGCCTGACGTTGAGTCTACTATTTGATCTATTCTAGGGAGAGGGAATGGATCTTTAGGACATGCCTTATTGAGACTGGTGTAGTCGATGCACATCCGGAGCTTCCTGCCAGCCTTCGGGACAACGACGGGGTTCGCCAACCATCGGGGGTGGTGGACCTCCCGTATGAAGCCAGCGTCCAGCAGCTTCTTGACTTCTTCACGGATGAAGTTTTGCCGCTCGATGGACTGCTTGCGGGGCTTCTGTTGAACCGGCCGGGCTTCGGGGAAGACTTTCAAGTGGTGCTCGATCACCTTCCTGGGGATCCCCGGCATCTGTGACGGCTGCCATGCAAACACGTCGACGTTGTGGCGGAGGAAGGTGTCGGCATCTTCAGGACAAGGTAGCCGTAATGGGCTACAGCCATGAACCGGTACAGGGCTGGCCTGCCGATTATGGCGTTGAAGGGGAGGTCTATCTCCGCTACGTCGAACAGAATGTACTCTGTTCGATAGCTGTCCGGAGCCCCGAAGGTCACCGGGAGACTAATGTTGCCGTAGGGGATAACCTGTCCCGGCCCTACCCCTGAGAACGGGCTCGACGGGGTGAGCTTGGCCATCGGGATCTGCAGCTTCTGGAAAGCTGCACGGCTGATGAGGTTCAGCCCAGCCCCTCCATCCACCAAAACGTGGTACATTCTCACGTTGGCGATGGTAGGGGCCACCAGGAGCGGTAGTTGGCCGGCCCCAGCCATGTTCCTGGGGCAGTCGGTGGCATCAAAGCTGATGGGGGTCCCCATCCACTTTAGGTGCGGTGCAGCACTTGGGAGTGGCGCCACCGACGCTACCGCTCGGCGCAGAGTCTTGACTGCGCTTCGGGACGAGGGGTCGGCGGACCCGCCGTATATGACGTAGAGCTTCTTCTGGCGCTCATCGTCGCTGGAGCCGGAATCCTCATGATTGTGTGCCGCCTTCACGACACGCTGAGGCTCCTGGATCTCCTCTGGGTGGTCGATGTTGTCTGGAACATCCACCCCCTGCTCATCTTCCTTTGGATGGAAGGGCAGGGCATCAGCCTGCTGCCGCTTCTCCTTGCGGAAGCGCTCTGCGAGCCTTCGGATCTCCCGGCACTCGGCAGCAGTGTGGCGACAGCTGCCATGCACGGGGCACATATTGTCTTCATCACCTTCTGGGATTGGTGATCTTCGCTGCTTCTTGTCGGGGCGCGGCCCCCGAGCCCCACCGAGCGTCGCTGCAGTGATGACTGGGGCTGCGGTCGGTGACTCTATCTTGCTTCTGCCTCGGTTCTTGGCCTTCCTGCTGCCTCCACAGGGAGTAGGACTAGATCCGGGCAGTCCCCCTGACTCGGAGGATGGCAGCGAGTGCCAATTCCGTCCTTCGGCTGCTCTGGCGCATTTGTCTGCCAAACTGAAGAGCTCTGAGACGTCGCGGACCTCCCTGGTCGCGAGCTTCTCGAGCATCTTCCTGTCCCGGACGCCTTGCCGGAACGCCACCACCACAGAAGCATTTTGAATGTGTGGGATGGTGTTCCGCACCTGGGAGAACCGCTGGATGAAAGAGCGCAGCGACTCCCCAGGTTGCTGCTGGACGGCATGGAGGTCGAGCTCCGTGCCAGGCCGGGTGTAGGAGCTGCCGAAGTTGGCTACGAACTGTCGGCAAAGCTCTCCCCAGGAGGTGACAGAACCCTGGGGGAGGTTCATGAGCCAAGACCGGGCTGGACCGGTCAAGGCGACAGGGAAGTAATTGGCCATGACGGCTTCATTCCCTCCTGCGGCAAGTACGGCGGTGGAGTAGATCTGAAGGAACTCCGCCGGGTTGACGCTGCCGTCGTACTTCTCAGGCAGGTGTGGCCGAAACTTGCGCGGCCACTTCGCAAAGCGAAGATGGGGCGATGGGCTGCACACCCTGCTTCTGTCACCGCAGGTTCTGGTGCCGCGAACGCAGGGTTCGCACTAGGCACAGTGTACCCCGGTACGGGCAAGGCTGCACCATAGGCCGGGGGCGCCATCTGCAGTACATATGACTGTGGCATATTCTGCACGGCGCAGGCCTGGGGCAGAGATCGCATGGTGAAGGTCTGCTCTTCAGGCTGGGTCGAGGCCGACGTCATGCTGTCATCAGCCTCTTGGTAGCGACGCCTTTCTCGGCATTGCTCGAGGTATACCCGGGCATCTTGACCCGAGCGACACCGTTCCAGCTCTGTCCTCAGATCCATCGATTGAGGACTGGCAGAGCTGGAGTCTGCCGTCTGTTCGTCAACCATTGGCGTGCGAATCAGCGACACGGCCGGTTGGTCAGAGTGTTGTCTCCGCCGGAGTCGCGGGCTTGCGGCAGCGACGACAAGACGGTCTACCTCGAGAATCCACCGCTGGGTCGCTGCCTGAGGCGCGTCCCCAGCGGGCGGATTGTGCAGTAGCGCTCTTGCTGCAGCTAGCGCACCCCCTCCGGGTACGCCCGGCACTACTGAAGATCTGAAGCTGGTTGGAGCCGGCATTGCTGGGGTCGGCGCTGCCAGAGCCGGTTGCTGGCTCCCAGCTTGTAATGACACACTCCGTCCCGAGTGTGTTGACTTGTACTCCCCCCTGGTCGCGGTTCGCCGCGGATGCGGGGGAGGTGAGCTTGCCGCCGAAGGGAGCTTGGTCATCTTTGTCGGCAGAAACTCATCGCGCTAGGGGAAAAGCCCCCTACCTTGCGCGCCAAATGTCGAAGTGTGCGATCGACACTTCCCCCGGGCCTGCACTGGGCAGCCCGCGGAGGTTCTTTTTTCGGCGGGGCTAGTCTCCTAGCGGAAAGCTTGCGCAGATGGACGAGTTAGCGAGAGCTTGACACGGCGAGTTTTACGTGGTTCAGGCCGCCGGAGCGTAAAACCCTACGTCCACGGCGAGCTTTGGAGCTCGCTGTATTGCTTGCTGCTCAGGGCCAGAGGCCTGAGCTTGGGGGTGAGTTACAGCTTGAGAGTGTATGGCTAGCGTATGAGTTGCAAAGTGCGAACCCCTGCTATCGACGCCTACCCGAGCCTTTTATAGTCCAAGACTCGGGCGGCCTACAAGGGAAGCCGGGACCCGATAGGTGGTCGCGGGAAGATTGTCTATTATCTACCGTATCTGTAGTTACGCCGGTCGTTGCCTCTGGTCGAAGGCTTCTGAGTCTTCATCTTGCCGCCCTGCCCATGCCGCATGCTAGTCGTAGTGGTTGATGACGGCGCAGGCGGCATGGGATGTCTTGTCGCGGCGTTTATTAGCTGGCAGGTTCTGACACCGTGCGCCAGTCTGTGATGCGACTGGGCGCAACGGCACCTGACAGACGCGTGCCCCGCGTTTCCCCGTCTTGGGAAGACGCGGGCCTTGAATACCTTGTACGGGCAAGGTGGGGGTCGCCTTTACGCCCGCTGCCTACCGCTCGGGGGGCAGGCAGCACCGTTCTTCTGGCCACGTGGCCGGTCCGGAGCCCTTCTCTGAGGCGAGAAGGGTCCGGCCTGCGGGGCACGTGGAGCCTCCGGACCTCTCCCCACGGAGGGGGAGGTCCAGCTTCTGTATGCCACGTGGCGGGCCCGGAGCTCTCCTCTGCGGAGAGGGAGGTCCGGCCCCGCTGGACGCGTGGCGTCTTCGGACCTCTCTCCCGCGGAGGGGGAGGTGCGGCTTCCGTTTGTCACGTGGCGGGCCCGGAGCTCTCCTCTGAGGAGAGGGAGGTCCGGCCCCGCCGGACGCGTGGCGCCTTCGGAGCTCTCCCTGCAGAGAAGGGCGAGTACCTTAGGCATTTTACCCTGTGCGCGGGGGTACCCCATATCTCAGGTACCGACAATCCCGATGGCCAAGCTCACCCCATCGAGCCCGTTCTCAGGGGTAGGGCCGGGACAGGTCGTTCCCTATGGCAACATCAGCCTCCCGGTGACCTTCGGAGCTCCGGACAGCTATCGGACAGAATACATTCTGTTCGACGTAGCGGAGATCGACCTCCCCTTCAACGCCATAATTGGCAGGCCATCCCTGTACCGATTCATGGCAGTAGCCCACTACAGCTACCTCGTCCTGAAAATGCCTACACCAACAGGCGTCCTCAGGATTCGTGGAGACCGCACTGCTGCAGTGTCGGCCTTGGAAAAACTCCAAGCGCTCGCAACAGCTGGAGCACCAGCCCCTGGCAGCGCAGAGCCAGACCAGCTCCACCCGAGTGCACGCCACCGTGCCTCCGCCACAGCACCCCGGGCGCAACCCCTCGACGAGGGCGACGTCCCCTTAAAGGTCGTCCAAGTCAGCGCCGAAGCCACCCAGACCAATCGGGTAGCCGGGGGCCTGAATAGCAAATAGGAAGGCGCGCTCGTCACCTTCCTCCGGCACAATGTTGACGTGTTTGCATGGCAGCCGTCACAGATGCCGGGGATCCCTAGGGAGGTGATCGAGCACCACTTAAAGGTCTTCCCCGACGACCGGCCAGTTCAACAGAAGCCCCACAAGCAGTCCATCGAGCGGCAAAACTTCATCCGTGAAGAAATCAAGAAGCTGCTGGACGCTGGCTTCATACGGGAAGTCCACCACCCCCGATGGTTGGCGAACCCCGTCGTTGTCCCGAAGACCGGCGGGAAGCTCCGGATGTGCATCGACTACACCAGTCTCAATAAGGCATGTCCCAAAGATCCATTCCCTCTCCCTAGAATAGATCAAATAGTAGACTCAACATCAGGCTGCGATATGCTGTGCTTCCTAGACGCGTACTCGGGTTTCCATCAGATCCCCATGTCTAGGGAGGATGAAGAGCACACCTCCTTCATCACAGTAGATGGCCTCTATTGTTATGTCTCTGTCGGTACCCGCGATATGGGGTACCCTCGCGCATAGGGGAAAATGCCTAAGGAACTCGCCCTTCTCCGCAGGGAGAGCTCCGAGAGCGCCACGCGTCCGGCGGGGCCGGACCTCCCTCTTGTCAGAGGAGAGCTCCGGGCTCGCCACGTGGCCTGCAGTAGCCGGACCTCCCCCCCTACGCGGGAGAGAGGTCCGAAGGCGCCACGTGCCCAGCGGGGCCGGACCCCCCTCTCCTCAGAGGAGAGCTCCGGGCCCACCACGTGGCCGACAGAAGCCGGACCTCCCCCTCCGGAGGGGAGGTCCGAAGGCTCCACGTGCCCCACGGGGCCGGACCCCCTCTCCTCTGAGGAGGGCTCCGGACCCGCCACGTGTCCAGCAGAAGAGCGCTGCCTGCCCCCGAGCGGTAGGCAGCGGGCATAAAGACGCCCCATACCTTGCCCGTACAAGGTATTCAAGGCCCGCGCCTTCCCATGACACGGAGACGCGGAGCACGCCTCTGTCAGGTGCCGTTGCGCCCAGTCGCATCACAGACTGGCACGCGGTGTCCGAGCCTGCCAGCCAATAAACATAGCGACAAGACATCCCATGCCGCCCCCGACGTCATCAACCGCTATGACTAGCATGCGGCATGGGCAGGGCGGCAGGACGAAGACTCAGAAGCCTTCGCCAGAGACAACAACCGACATAACTGCGGATACGATAGTCTGCAGGCAATCTCCCCGGGACCACCTGTCGGGTCCCGGGCCCCCCTTGTAAGCCACACGAGCCTTGGACTATAAAGGCTCGGGTAGGCAACGTTAGCAAGGGTTCGCACTCCCGCAACTCATACACCAGACATCAGTCATCCCCAAGCTCAGGACTCCGGTTCTGAGCAGCAAGCAATACAGCAAGCTCCATAGCTCGCCGTAGACGTGGGGTTTTACGCTCCGGCGGCCTGAACCACGTAAAACTCACCGTGTCAAGCTCTTCCTAACTCGTCCATACACTCAAGCTCTCCGCAAGCGACTAGTCCCACCGAAAAAAGAACCTCCGTGGGCTGCCCAGTGCAGGCCCGGGGGAAGTGTCGACCGCACACTTCGACATTTGGCGCGCCTGGGAGGGGGCTTTTCCCTTGCGCGACGAGTTTCCGCCGACGAAGATGACCAAGTTTCCTTCAGCGGCAAACTCTCCTCCCCCACGTTCGCGGCGAACCGTGACCAGGGGGGAGTACATGTCGACACACTCAGGACGGAGTGTGTCGGCGCAAGCTGGGAGCCAGCAGACGGCTCTGGCAGCGCCGACCCCGGCAATGCAGGCTCCAACCAGCGTCAGGTCTTCTGCTGCAGTGGGGTAGCTGCAGCAAGAGCACTACTGCACAATCCGCCTGCTGGGGACGCGCCTCAGGCAGCGACCCAGCAGTGGATTCGCGAGGTAGACCGTCTCGTCGTCGCTGCCGCAAACCCTTGACTTCGGCGGGGACGACGCTCCGGCCAACCGGCTGTGTCGCTGAAGCGCACGCCAATGGTTGACGAGCAGACGGCGGATTCCAGCTCCACCAGGCTCCAGTCGACGGACCTGAGGACAGAGCTGGAACGGTGTCACTTGGGCCAGGATGCCCGGGTATACCTCGAGCGACGTAGAGAAAGGCGTCGCAACCAGGAGGCTGGCGACAGCGTGACGTCGGCCTCGACCCAGCCTGGAGAGCAGACTTTCGCCACGCGATCTCTGCCCCAGGCATACGCCATGCAGAATATGCCACGGTCATATGCCATGCAAACGGCGCCCCCGGCCTATGGCGCAGCCTTGCCCATACCGGGGTACACTGTGCCAGCAGCGAACCAAGCGTTCGCGGCACCAATCCCTGCGGCAACAGGGGTAGGATGTGCAGCCTTGGCGCCCCACATCCGCTTTGCGAGGTAGCCGCACAAGTTTCGGCTGCACCTGCCCGAGAAGTACGACGGCAGCGTCAACCCGGCGGAGTTCCTCCAGATCTACTCCACCGCCGTACTTGCCGCAGGAGGGGATGAGGCCTTCATGGCCAACTACTTCCCCGTCGCCTTGAACGGCCCAGCCCGGTATTGGGTAATGAACCAACCTCAGGGATCCATAACTTCCTGGGGAGAGCTCTGCCGGCAGTTCTTCGCCAACTTCGGCAGTTCTTACACCCGGCCTGGCACGGAGCTCGACCTCCACGCCATCCAGCAACAACCTGGGGAGTCGCTGCGCTCCTTCATCCAGCAGTTCTCCCAGGTGCGGAACACCATCCCACACATCCAAAACGCTTCTGTGGTGGTGGCGTTCCGGCAAGGCGTCCGGGACAAGAAGATGCTCGAGAAGCTCACGACCAGAGAGGCCCATGATGTCTCCAAGCTCTTCAGCCTGGCAGACAAGTGCGCCAGGGCAGCCGAAGAGCGGAACTGGCACTCACTGCCGACCTCCGAGTCAGGAGGTC
>JASWHV010000647.1:0-2500 GCA_030760725.1 Neostapfia colusana
GTCTTCGGTGAGACGTGTTCTGGTGGCTGAGAGGCTGCTGGTCATTTCAAGCTGTTGACGAATGGGTGCGAAACTGTGGGATACGGGAAACATGGAGCACCCACCTTTGTCTTCGGTGAGACGTGTTCCGGCGGCTGACAGGCTGCTGGTACATTTCAAGCTGTTGCGGAATGGGCGTGAAACTGTCGGATACAGGAAACACGGTGCACCCACCTTGGCTTCTGTGAGACGTGTTCCAGCGGCTGAGATGCTGCTGGTCATGTAAAGCTGTTTGCTGATGGGTGTGAAACTGTCGGATACGGGAAACACGGTGCTCCCACCTTGTCTCGGAGAGACGTGTTCCGGTGGCTGAGAGATGGGAAAACTCGTGAACATGTGTCCCGGGGGCGGACGGACCTCAACGGAACACACGTTCGGATGGTAAAACTTGATGGTTTTTCATGCGTGGATGGCCATCTGGGTCGAAATGAGGAAAGTTGGGAAAGTCGGTAAAACTCACTAACTGGGATCCCCGGTGGCCCGACGGGACCTTGGCTGAATAATCATTCGGACGGTGCATTTTGAAGGTTTTGGAATGCATGGATGGCCTCCTGGGTCGAAATCGGGAAAGTCGGGATCTCAGGAACTCGGGTCCAGGGAGGCCGTACTGTACACAGCAGGAGGCCTCCGGAAAGAATACGGGAAGTCTGGGAACCCAAGTTGAAACTAGATAACCAACCCGTTTTGGAGGCTTGGCGCGGCAAAACCAGAAAAATACCACTTTTTGGGCTTCTCCCAAATAGTGCGCTCAGCAGTCCCAAAAATCCCCCATACTCCTGGGAGGGGGGGCGCTCCTAAGGTATATTAGGGGGAGGTGGTCTGTCAGCTCGGGGCAAAGTAGGATGATGTCGGATACTGAAAGGAACCTTGATTACCTCCCCTCGCGGTGTACTACATCCACCGGATCTCGGTGTTGGGATGATCCAAGGCTGCCAACATCCTACCGGCCTTGGGGACCTTCACTGAGATGAACACAGATGCGACGGTGCAACACGGATTTTGGCTTTGGGACACATTGTGGCACCCTTTTTGGGTGGATACATCATCCTGGTGCCAGATAAACGTGGCTGTGGCGTCCCCCGGGTATGGGACGGATTGTTGGCTGGATGGTTACCGGTCCGTTTTCCTGTCGGGGTGGGCAGTGCTCAAACCAGATTCTTGTGGGCTTAGGGTGTTGTGGCCTTACTATTTAGTGAATTGCATGTACCCAATGCTTGAAGATCTGGTTGCACTGTCAGCCATCGCAATGGTGGGCTGGTGGCCGTACGGATTCTGGTTTATCATGTGATGGTATGGACCGATACGGGTATTACGGTGCACCCACCGTGTCTTCGGTGAGATGTGTTCTGGCGGCTGACAGGCTGCTGGTACATTTCAAGCTGTTGGCGAATGGGCGCGAAACTGTCCGATATGGGAAACACGGCGCACCCTCCGTGTCTTCGGTGAGACGTGTTCTGGTGGCTGAGAGGCTGCTGGTCATTTCAAGCTGTTGGCGAATGGGTGCGAAACAGTCGGATACGGGACACACGGTGCACCCTCCTTGTCTTCGGAGAGATGTGTTCCGGTGGCTGAGAGGCTGCTGGTCATTTCAAGCTGTTGGCGAAGCGGTGTGATACTGTTGGATATGTGAAACATCGTGCACCCACCATGTCTTCGGTGAGATATGTTCTGGCGGCTGAGAGGCTGCTGGTCATGTCAGGCTGTTGGCTGATGGGTGCGAAACTGTCGGAAACGGGAAACACGGCGCATCCACGTGTCTTCGGTGAGACGTGTTCAGGTGGCCGACAGGCTGCTGGTACATTTCAAGCTGTTGGCGAACGGGCGCGAAACTGTCGGATACGGGAAACACGGTGCACCCATGGTGTCATCGGTGAGATGTGTTCTGGTGGCTGACAGGCTGCTGGTACATTTCAAGCTGTTGGCGAATGGGCGCGAAACTGTTGGATACGGGAAACACGGTGCACCTGTCGTGGCTTTGGTGAGACGTGTACTGGCGGCTGAGAGGCTGCTGGTCATGTCAAGCTATTGGCTGATGGGTGTGAAACTGTCGGATATGGGAAACACGGTGCACCCACGTGTCTTCGGTGAGATGTGTTCAGGTGGCTGAGAGGCTGCCGGTCATTTCAAGCTGCTCGCGAAGTGGTGTGATACTGTTGGATACGTGAAACACCCACTGTGTCTTTGGTGAGACGTGTTCTGGTGGCTGACAGGCTGCTGGTACATTTCAAGCTGTTGGCGAATGGGTGTGAAACTGTTGGATATGGGACACACGGTGCACCTGCCTTGTCTTTGGAGAGACGTGTTCCGGTGGCTGAGAGGCTGCTGGTCATTTCAAGCTGATGGTGATGCGGTGTGATACTGTTTGATACGTGAAACTTCGTGCACCCACCTTGTCTTCGGTGAGATGCGTTCTGGCGGCTGAGAGGCTGCTGGTCATGTCAAGCTGTTGGCTGATGGGTGC
>JASWHV010000648.1:0-21911 GCA_030760725.1 Neostapfia colusana
AACACCAAAGTAGGAATCATATACATATAAATAAAAGTGTATGCAAGCCACAGATCAACACATAAAGTAACCACAACCCATATAATGGTGAATGAATTTCATAAAGGTGAATGTGTGGTTTGTATGAAGTAAGAAGTGTGAACTATGTCTTATGATTGTTGTTTTTCTTTTGCTATGTGTGATGGTATGAAGTAGAACCTGTTCAAGAGCAAGTTATCCCTTTCCAAGATCAGGACTACCCATTTCAAAAGCAGCAAGAAGGAGGCAAGTGTCCTTGACCACTTTGATCCTATGCTAGGATGTGTAGATAGAATTATTTGCATTGTCAAGTTAAATATGAAACCCATGCTAGGAAGTTTCCCTAGAATTGCATTACCTTGTTTCCTTGTAGCTTGGGTTGGGATTTATTTTGTCATGTCATTTATTTACATGCATATGCTTAGCCATGCTTAGAATGGGATGTTTGGGATATGAGATCATCAGTTTATTATACCATACTCTTGAATGAGCTATTGTGAGTTATGTAGAGGTAGGGATCAAGGCAAGTTGGATGTTTTGGTTGTGTGCTGGGTGCACGAGACTTGGGTTTGTGTTTGGAACTTGCCTGGATCCTAAGGACCGGTTCATGGAGCATGTAACCCGGCTTTACAGTGCCAACCACATGCTGAGATGGGGCAGCTTGGCCAATTAATTAGGTGTATCCCCGGCGTAGTATGGGTGTGTTGGATGGTGCGGGGAATAGGTGTCAGCTGGACTACCATATGAACCGCAAGGCTCAAGAGGGGGCCACTGCAGCGGGGTTGGAGCCTCTTGTATGCTGTTAGGGGTGAAACCTCAGTGGGCCCACGCTCGTCGGGAATTCCTTTGTAAAGGCTTCATAGTGATCTCCTGGCTGCACACCTAGGAAGTGTGAATGTGGATCGTAGCCACTGGCATAATGGAGGTTCTTTTAGTCCACCCGGCAACGGGGGATGAAATCACTACATGTGGGTACAGTGGTACAAACTCTGCAGAGTCAAAACTGTCTTGACAGCCGTGCTCACGGTCAAGAGCGGCCTGGACTTATTCATGATTAGAGGATTGATGGTTTTGGAAGTTAAGCGGGGAGCTTAACATTGGAAATGATGTTTTGATTATTGGATTATGATGATGGGATGGGAGATTGGGACCATTTCACCTGTGTAGTAATGTAGGTGCTTAATAAGTTAAAGTGATAGGTATTAATTGCGTAGTGTTTTAACCATGAGTTCAACCTCCCCTTGTTCTAGCCATGCATGATATAATTTTCCCACACTTGCTGAGTACCATTGGTACTCAACCTTGCATATTTGTTGGTTTATATTGCTGCTCAGGTCAAGATAATGAGGTGGTGTATAATGACCAAGATTTTGAACCCGAGGAAGGTTTTTAAGTCCATGAAGACCCCCGGGCAACGCCTGTGATGGAGCCCTAAAGAATAATATTCCGCTGCTAGTTTATTTACTTGTGATGAACTTATTATTGTCCATCGAGACATTTACTATGTAAGACTTACTTATATTCGACACCTGGCTTGTAATAAATGATGCTTCACTATTTGTCATCACATGTATGAGAAAATGATCCTGGCATACATGTGATATTCACTTGGTTGTTCTTCGGAAAAACCGGGTGTGACAGAGGTGGTATCAGAGCCAAGGTTGCCCGTAGGAACGTGGACCTAGGTAGAAATGGACGTATTTAAGGGCCCTATTTTCTTAAAAACTATTTTCCAAGGTGTGGGTTGAAGAGTGTTATTTAAGGAGTCATTTTCTTCATCTTATCCCAAAATTTTCATTCAAAATGGGATTTTTTTTGTTTAAAAAGTTTACCTAACCTAATTTTAAATTCTTTTGTTTTAGATGGTTCGCATGATTCGCACCGCTCGCAAGTCCACAGGAGGGAGAGTTCCCGTAGTTGCCCTTGCCGAAAGAGAGGAGAGTCGTCCAGTGACGTACCTTTCCTACGGATTGGCAGTAGGAGACTTGTTGCGCCGTCTTCGACGTATGCTCGAAGCCGCAGGCAATACGGGCAAGATAATCATCCACTATAACTCCACCAGGACCATCCGTGAGAAGAGGGAAGAATGGAGTTCGGAGATGAGGATTATACACGAGAATCAGCTGCTTAAGATTCACCACTCCCCAGCTTGTCGAGCAACACAAGTTGATGCGGAGAAAGATGTCACCTGGGAGGCCATCACCTGCCAGAGTCACATCTATCGTCGCCACTTGGACAAAACTGAGTACATGTATGTCCTCCAACGTGAGAGTGGTACCACGGAGTACAAGTACCCACCGGTGCAGCAAGGGACTTCCCATGAGCACATGGACTTGTGCTTGGAGGATGCTGCTATGCTCAGCACTCGACTGCAGGAGTGTCAACAAGAGCTTCAGGATGTCCGAGACACCCTGAAGGAAACGGAGGCGTTGCTGCGAGCTTGTTTAAAGGCGAGAGAAAGAGGAGATGGGAATGAACTGTGTGTCACCGTGAGTGACCCATGGACTCCAAGCAGCTAGAAGAGCTCAAGGATCATTTGAGAGAATTGACGGAGAAGGGGTATATTCGCCCTAGTTCCTCACCATGGGGAGCTCCGGTGATATTTGTGCCCAAGAAAGACGGAACCCAAAGGTTATGCGTGGATTACAGTGCCTTGAATGAGGTAACCATCAAGAACAAGTACCCATTACCCCGCATTGAAGACTTGTTTGATCAGTTGAGGGGAGCTTGTGTGTTCTCGAAAATTGATCTCAGGTCGGGATACCACCAACTCAAGATAAGGCAATCTGATATTCCCAAGACAGCTTTCGTATCTCGGTACGGACTGTATGAATACACTGTCATGCCTTTCGGGCTAACCAATGCCCCGGCATATTTCATGTACCTCATGAACAAGGTATTCATGGAATATCTGGACAAATTTGTGGTGGTTTTCATAGATGATATTCTCGTCTTCTCCAAAGATGAAGAAGAACATGAGAAACATCTAAGGTTGGTGTTACAGAGGCTGAGAGAACACCAACTATATGCCAAGTTGAGCAAGTGTGAATTTTGGCTGAAGAGAGTTCCCTTTTTAGGACATATAATCTCGGAGGGAGGAATCTCCGTAGATCCCGCCAAAATCGAAGATATCCAGAAGTGGAAAACCCCTGAAAATGTCGGGGAAGTTCGAAGCTTTTTGGGATTGGCTGGATACTATCGACGGTTTATTGAGGGAGTCTCCAAGATCTCGAGACCTCTCACCAAACTGTTGGAAAAGGGAATCACATTCACCTGGACGCCACAATGCGATACGAGCTTTCAGGAGCTAAAAAAGAGATTGACAACAGCCCCAGTGTTGGTTATGCCAGATATGCAAAAGAATTTCACAGTGTACTGCGATGCCTCTGGAAACGGGTTGGGATGTGTTCTCATGCAAGAAGGACATGTCGTGGCATATGCATCCCGACAGCTTCGGAAGCACGAGAAGAACTATCCTACACATGACCTAGAACTAGCTGCAGTGGTACACGCGTTGAAAATTTGGCGGCACTATTTGATGGGGAAGAGGACAGAGATATATACGGATCATAAGAGTTTGAAGTACATATTCACACAGCCAGATCTCAACCTCAGACAAAGGAGATGGTTAGAGCTAATCAATGACTTTGATGTGGGCATCAACTATCATCCAGGGAAAGCAAACGTCGTGGCCGATGCCTTGAGTCGGAAAGTGCAGGTCAATAAGTTGAGTTTGAAGGACATGCCTGCAGAATTAAAGGACGAGGTTATAAGACTCAATCTATGTCTAGTAAATAGTGGTGAAGCCATCGCCATGGAAGTGGACTCCACACTCGAGCAAGACATACGCGAAGGCCAAAAGAATGATGAGAAGATACAAGAGATCAGATAGCTCATCAAGGAGAATAAAGCTCCTGGTTTTAGAGAGGATGAACAAGGAACGGTGTGGCACGGGAAAAGGATCTGTGTGCCAGAAGTAAAGGAGATCCGTGAATTAATTTTGAAGGAGGCTCACGATTCCGACTATTCCATTCATCCTGGGAGTACGAAGATGTACCAGGACCTCAAGAGCAGGTATTGGTGGTATGGCATGAAGCGAGATGTCGCGGAACATGTTGCCCTATGTGACACATGTCAGTTGGTGAAAGCAGAACATCAACGACCCGCGGGATTACTGCAACCACTCAAAGTGCCTGAACGGAAATGGGAAGAAATCAGCATGGATTTTGTCGTGGGATTGCCTAGGACCCAATCCGGGTATGATTCAATATGGGTCATTATTGATAGGCTAACCAAGGTAGCTCATTTCATTCCGGTGAAAGAAAGCTACAGCGGATCCAAATTGGCAGAATTGTACATGTCAAGGATTGTGTGTTACCATGGAGTGCCAAAGAAGATAGTGTCGGACCGAGGGACACAGTTCACCTCGAGGTTTTGGCAAAAGTTGCATGAAACCATGGGAACCCATCTGAATTTCAGCTCTGCCTATCATCCCCAAACTGACGGGCAGACGGAGAGAACCAATCAGATCCTTGAAGATATGTTAAGGGCATGTGCACTCAAAAACAATAGGAGTTGGGACAAGAACCTACCGTATGCGGAGTTTTCCTATAACAACAGTTATCAAGCTAGTATGAAGATGTCACCGTTTGAAGCTTTGTATGGAAGGAAGTGCAGAACTCCCCTATTTTGGAACCAAACAGGGGAAAGTAAAGTGTTTGGTCCAGAAGTGCTACAAGAAGCCGAGGCGAAGGTGAGGGAGATTCGCAACAACTTGAGGATAGCACAAACACGCCAGAAGAGTTATGCTGATGTACGAAGAAGAGAACTCGTTTTCAACGTGGGAGACTATGTTTATCTCAAGGTGTCCCCTATCAGAGGACTTCGTCGGTTCAAGGTGAAAGGGAAGTTATCACCTCGATACATCGGACCCTTTCAAGTTTTGGAAAGGAAAGGCGAAGTGGCGTACCAACTAGAGTTACCGGTTCATCTGTCGGACGTGCACGATGTATTCCATGTGTCACAACTTAAGAAATGCCTGAGGACGCCTGAAGAGGTGTTACCCATGAATGAAGTGGATGTAGCTAAAGATTTGTCTTATGCCGAGCAACCATACAAGATTTTGGAGACAATGGAACGCTTCACCAGAAATAAGAGAATCCGGATGTGCAAGGTGCAGTGGAAGCATCACTCAGAAGAGGAAGCCACCTGGGAACGGGAAGATGAACTCAAGGCACAATTTCCGGAATTGTTTTCTTAGAAACACCAATCTCGAGGACGAGATTTCTTTTAAGGGGGGTAGAGCTGTAACACCCCAAATTTTGATTCAAAACTCTAAACCATGTTCAGAGGGGAATTTAAAAATTTTTGGACGTGTTGCATGTTTTGCAAAAATTCAAATTCAAACTGGAATTCAAATTATACTCAAAACAGAAAAGAAATGGAAAAAGAAAAAGAGAAACGGGAAAAAACCGGCCAGTGGGCCGAAACCCGCCAGCCGGCCCAGATTCCCCGCGCCAGCCCGCCCCCGCGCGCGCCGCGCTGTCTCTCACAGACGGGTGGGACACGCCTGTCATCCCTGACCCCGCGACCCCGGACTCTCTCCCGCACGCGCGATCGCAACCGACCGGATTTCCGCGTCCCGCCGTCCGAATTCTGGTCCCAAACGACTCAAACTCGATCGCAACAGACCCACCGCCCTCCCCCGGCTATAAAAACCCCAGCCCCGGTTTTTCTCACGCGATCGCCGATTTTCACTCCGGTGAGCACCGAGACTTCGCCGGTGAGTTCTGGCCGATCTAAGCTCGGAAACTCTGATCTAACTCGCTGGTCTTGATCCACCGCCTCCGGGGAACTTTGCAGGTGCAGAAAACTCGGAGACTTACGGTGAAAACCTAGCGCCGACGAGCTTCGCCGTGGTTTTGCCTCGGACCTCGCCGCCGAGCACTTTCCAGGACCCCCGAGCTCGAGAAAACCCCCGAGGTGAGATCCCTGACCTCCCCTCTACCGATCTATGCCATGAGATCACAGTTTTAGGCAGAATTCTCGAGGATCCGAAACTTTCCGGCGAGATCTCCGCTTCCCGTCGCCGTGCGCCGCCGGCAGCGCCGCCCGCGCTCGATCAGAGCGACGTGGCCGCTTGTGCGCCGTTTATTTTAAATCGCACGGTAGACTTTAAAACCCCGCGTACCGGTTCGATGTTATAATCTCAGCCGTCGGTTTAAAATCGGACGGTCCACGTCAGCCCCGCGTTATAAAGACTGGAATTCTTACGTGCTACCCCCTGGGGTTCTCGGGAAATAAGAGCTAGCCCCGGAAACTTCAGATCTAGCCCCTGGAACTCTAGAAAATCATGTAAATTCATTTAAAAATCAGTTTTAGCCCCTGGACTTAATAAAAATTAGGTAAAACACCTCTGATAAGTGTAGCTAGACCCCTGGAAATTATGAAAATAATATTATAGACCCTGTAATGGGGTGAATTCATTATTTTAGCCTTGTTTAGTATTTAATTTAGAAAATTGAATATGTAACTAGTGTTTAAAAATTAAAAAAGGGGACAAACATAATTGTTAAAATTAATTAAAAACTTTCTCAGTACTTAGAAAACTTTGGAGTGAGATAAAAATATATTTTTGGGCCGAAATAAATATGTTTCATCTATTATTCACATTTATTAGTATAGGGACACATTTTTAAGTAAAGAATAGCTATAGAAAAATAGGGAAAATAATGATGAAATAGTTTACATCAGAGGCCAAGGTCAAAGTATGTTATTAAATTATTTAGGACCAAAACCTATACTGTTTAGATGATGTGTATTACTAATTTCACAATAAAATACACAATTATGCATAGGAATATAAATCTGAAAATATAGCAACTAGTAAATGATAAATGGAGTTTTTAAAATCCAAAGAGTTCAGTTTAGGGTTGATAGAAATTATGAAGGCACATATGGAGGACAAAAATACTTTTCATACATACTTGGTAGTTTAATATAAGGAATTTATTTAAAAACTGAAACACACACACACACACACACACACACACACACACATATATATATATATATATATATATATATAGTATGTAAGTATAAATATGAACACCAAAGTAGGAATCATATACATATAAATAAAAGTGTATGCAAGCCACAGATCAACACACAAAGTAACCACAACCCATATAATGGTGAATGAATTTCATAAAGGTGAATGTGTGGTTTGTATGAAGTAAGAAGTGTGAACTATGTCTTATGATTGTTGTTTTTCTTTTGCTATGTGTGATGGTATGAAGTAGAACCTGTTCAAGAGCAAGTTATCCCTTTCCAAGATCAGGACTACCCATTTCAAAAGCAGCAAGAAGGAGGCAAGTGTCCTTGACCACTTTGATCCTATGCTAGGATGTGTAGATAGAATTATTTGCATTGTCAAGTTAAATATGAAACCCATGCTAGGAAGTTTCCCTAGAATTGCATTACCTTGTTTCCTTGTAGCTTGGGTTGGGATTTATTTTGTCATGTCATTTATTTACATGCATATGCTTAGCCATGCTTAGAATGGGATGTTTGGGATATGAGATCATCAATTTATTATACCATACTCTTGAATGAGCTATTGTGAGTTATGTAGAGGTAGGGATCAAGGCAAGTTGGATGTTTTAGTTGTGTGCTGGGTGCACGAGACTTGGGTTTGTGTTTGGAACTTGCCTGGATCCTAAGGACCGGTTCATGGAGCATGTAACCCAGCTTTACAGTGCCAACCACATGCTGAGATGGGGCAGCTTGACCAATTAATTAGGTGTATCCCCGGCGTAGTATGGGTGTGTTGGATGGTGCGGGGAATAGGTGTCAGCTGGACTACCATATGAACCGCAAGGCTCAACAGGGGGCCACTGCAGCGGGGTTGGAGCCTCTTGTATGCTGTTAGGGGTGAAACCTCAGTGGGCCCACGCTCGTCGGGAATCCCTTTGTAAGGGCTTCGTAGTGATCTCCTGGCTGCACACCTGGGAAGTGTGAATGTGGATCGTAGCCACTGGCATAATGGAGGTTCTTTTAGTCCACCCGGCAACGGGGGATGAAATCACTACATGTGGGTACAGTGGTACAAACTCTGCAGAGTCAAAACTGTCTTGACAGCCGTGCTCACGGTCAAGAGCGGCCTGGACTTATTCATGATTAGAGGATTGATGGTTTTGGAAGTTAAGCCATCAATCCCCGCTTAACTTCCAAAACCATCAATCCTCTAATCATGAATAAGTCCAGGCCGCTCTTGACCGTGAGCACGGCTGTCAAGATAGTTTTGACTCTGCAGAGTTTGTACCACTGTACCCACATGTAGTGATTTCATCCCCCGTTGCCGGGTGGACTAAAAGAACCTCCATTATGCCAGTGGCTACGAACCACATTCACACTTCCCAGGTGTGTAGCCAGGAGATCACTACGAAGCCTTTACAAAGGGATTCCCGACGAGCGTGGGCCCACTGAGGTTTCACCCCTAACAGCATACAAGAGGCTCCAACCCCGCTGCAGTGGCCCCCTCTTGAGCCTTGCGGTTCATATGGTAGTCCAGCTGACACCTACTCCCCGCACCATCCAACACACCCATACTACGCCGGGGATACACCTAATTAATTGGCCAAGCTGCCCCATCTCAGCATGTGGTTGGCACTGTAAAGCCAGGTTACATGCTCCATGAACCGGTCCTTAGGATCCAGGCAAGTACTAAACACAAACCCAAGTCTCGTGCACCCAACACACAACCAAAACATCCAACTTGCCTTGATCCCTACCTCTACATAACTCACAATATCTCATTCAAGAGTATGGTAATATAAACTGATGATCTCATGTCCCAAATATCCCATTCTAAGCATGGCTAAGCATATGCATGGAAATAAATGACATGGTAAAATAAATCCCAACCCAAGCTACAAGGAAACAAGGTAATGCAATTCTAGGGAAACTTCCTAACATGGGTTTCATATTTAAATTGACAATGCAATTAATTCTAGCTACACATCCTAGCATAGGATCAAAGTGGTCAAGGACACTTGCCTCCTTCTTGCTGCTCTTGAAATGGGTAGTCCTGACCTTGGAAAGGGATAACTTGCTCTTGAGCAGGTTCTACTTCATACCATCACACATAGCAAAAGAAAAACAACAATCATAAGACATAGTTCACACTTCTACTTCATACAAACCACACATTCACATTTATAAAAGTTCTTTACCATTATATGTGTTGTGGTTACTTTATGTGTGTTGAGTTGTGGCTTGCATGCACTTTTAACCATGTGTATATGATTCCTACTTTTGTGTCCACATTTATACTTACATACTATTTATATGGGTTTCCAATAAATTTCTTATATTCAACTACTACACCTTTTTACTACCAAGTGTGTATTAAAGTATTTTTCTTCCCCATATGTGCCTTCATAATTTCTACCAACCCTAAACTGAACTCTTTGGATTTTAAAAACTCCATTTATCATTTACTAGTTGCTATATGTTCAGATTTATATTCCTATGCATAATTGTGTATTTTATTATGAAATTAGTAATACACATCATCTAAACAGTATAGGTTCTGGTCCTAAATAATTTAATAACATATTTTGACCTTGGCCTCTGATGTAAACTATTTCATAATTATTTTCCCTATTTTTCTATAGCTATTCTTTACTTAAAAATGTGTCCCTATACTATTAAATGAGAATAATAAATGAAACAGATTCATTTCAGCCCAAAATATAGTTTTATCTCACTCCAAGGTTTTCTAAGTACTGAGAAAGTTTTTAATTAATTTTGACAATTATGTTTGTCCCACTTTTTAATTTTTAAACACTAGTTACATATTCAATTTTCTAAATTAAATACTAAACAGGGCTAAAATAATGAACTCACCCCATTACAGGGTCTATAATATTATTTTCATAATTTCCAGGGGTCTAGCTACACTTATCAGAGGTGTTTTTCCTAATTTTTATTAAGTCCAGGGGCTAAAACTGATTTTTAAATGAATTTACATGATTTTCTGGAGTTCCAGGGGCTAGATCAGAAGTTTCTGGAGCTAGCTCTTATTTCCCGAGAACCCCAGGGGGTAGCACGTAAGAATTCCAGTCTTTATAACACGGGGCTGACGTGGACCGTCCGATTTTAAACCGACGGCTGAGATTATAACATCGAACCGGTACGCGGGGTTTTAAAGTCTACCGTGAGATTTAAAATAAACGGCGCACAAGCGGCCACGTCGCTCTGATCGAGCGCGGGCGGCGCTGCCGGCGGCGCACGGCGGCGGGAAGCGGCGATCTCGCCGGAAAGTTTCGGATCCTCGAGAATTCTGCCTAGAACTGTGATCTTATGGCCTAGATCGGTAGAGGGGAGGTCAGGGATCTCACCTCGGGGGTTTTCTCGAGCTCGGGGGTCCTGGAAAGTGATCGGCGGCGAGGTCCGAGGCAAAACCACGGCGAAGCTCGTCGGCGCTGTGTTTACACCGCAAGTCACCGAGTTTTCTGCACCTGCAAGGTTCCCCGGAGGCGGTGGATCAAGACCAGCGAGTTAGATCGGAGTTTCCGAGCTTAGATCGGCTAGAATTCACCGGAGAATTCTCGGTTCTCACCGGAGTAAAAATCGGCGATCGCGTGGGAAAAACCGATCGGGGCTGGGGTTATTATAGCCGGGGGAGGGCGGTGGGTCGGTTGTGATCGAGTTTGAGTCTTCTGGGACCAGAATTCGGGCTGAGGGACGCGGAATTCCGGTCGGTTACGATCGCGCGCGCGCGGGAGAGAGTCCGGGGTCGGCGCGAGCGAGGTTGGGGATGACAGGTGGGTCCCACCTGTCTGTGTGAGAGAGCGCAGGCGCGCAGCTGCGGGCTGGCGCGGGGGAAATTGGGCCGGCTGGCGGGTTTCGGCCCACTGGCCGGTTTTTTTCTGTTTTCTCTTTTTCTTTTTCCATTTCTTTTCTGATTTGAGTTTAATTTGAATTCCAGTTTGAATTTGAATTTTTGCAAAACATGCAACACGTCCAAAAATTTTTAAATTCCCCTCTTAACATGATTTAGTGTTTTGAATCAAAATTTTGGGGTGTTACAGACCTGCTCGTACCTGCACAGACATGGCAAAGAAAAGGAGTAATCGTGCTCACTGGTCACAATTGCCTTGCTCCTAGTTTCGTTGTCACTTACGGTCCTTAGTTGAGCTGTCGGGCTTGGGTAATTCAGTGTGAGAGCATCCGGGTTATGGTTACTACTTTGCTTAGGAGTATGAGCCGTTCGTCTCCCTGGTACTCAGCCGCAGCGCTGGAGAGGCAAAGTGTGCATGCTTAGGGTGCAGGACCAGGCTAAGCAGGCTACACTCTCTGGACCTCCCGCTGGCATTAGCTTTTTAGGGAGGGACCATTCGGCGTCATAGGTCCCTGAGCAAGGAAATAACTGAAGGACCCCGGGTTCACCACATGTACCTCAAGTGGACCGCCTGTAGAAGGACAACACAACTCCCACTATGGGTAATCACAGGGAAAAGTGACTGGCCATACGGCTGGAGCAGTATGGGAAAGTAAGCACGGAAATTAAAGAGGCGATGCCCGGGGTTTGGTTATTCCCTTGTCCGTAAGTGTGTGCCATCCGACCCCAAGTACTCAGTCGTAGCGCTGGGGTGGCAAAGCGTACATGCTTAGGGTGCAGGACTAGGCTAAGCAGGCTGCATGCTCTAGACCTCCCGCGGATGTTAACCTTTCAGCGAAGGGACTTTCCCGTACCACGGGACTCCAAAAAGCAGATAGGACAAACCCCGGACATGCCATGAGACAGTTGATATGCGAAAGTAAGAAAAAGTTGCGAAGTAATGAGATGGAAGTAAGAGCACACATGGGATAGATTTTTCTCGGATCAGGTTAATTCATAGGAGGAGGCAGGCTTTACAAGAAGGCATTGACCGCTCTAGATGAGAAGAGTAGCAGGACTCCTCCGGAGCTTAGCAGTTCCGAGCGCTGCTCCTATACTCTATGACACCCTAACAGAGAAAAAAGAATCCTACCGCTGCGCTAAGGATAGAACTTACGGAGGTGCTCTATGTTCCAGGGATTGGGTAGAGGTACCTCATCCTACGTGGCCAGGCGGATGCACCCAGGGCGGGATACTTGTGTCACTCGGAAGGTACCCTCCTAGCAAAGGGAGAGTTTATTTGTTCCTTCGCGAGAAAGTATGCGCCGAAGCACCAGGTCGCCCACCTCGAGCTGTCTACTACGCACGAACCGCTGGTGATAGCGCCAAAGCGCCTAGCGGTACCGTACGTTTCAAGCAGCTTCGTCGTATGCCTGGACTCGGGGGGAGCCCATGGTGATCTCTGGGGGGAGGACGGCATCATCCCCATACACCAGGAAGAAGGGCGTTTCCCCTGTTGCTCGGCTGAGGGACGTCCGTCTGCCCACTGCGCACGTAAGCTCGTCTACCCAATTGGCACTATGCTTCTTCAAGCAGTTGTAGGTGTGTGTCTTGAGTCCCTTGAGTATCTCAGCATTAGCCCTCTTGACTTGTCCGTTGCTCTCTGGATGCGCATCGGATGTGTAGCAGAGTTGGATTTTGAGGTATTCGTAGTACTCTTGAAACACTGCACTTGTGAACTGGGTTCCGTTGTCGGTGATGATTATGTTCGGAACCCCGAACCAATAGATGATTGACTTGATGAACTTGACTGCTGACTGCTTGTTGATTGTCACTACAGAGCTGCTTCTAACCTCTTGGTGAACTTGTCTACGACGACGTAGAAGTACCGATACCCTCGGACGGATCTGGGGAAGGGTCCTAGGATGTCCAGCCCCCACACAGCGAAGGGCCATGAGGGCGGGATCATCTGCAGTGTATGCATCGGTGGTGGATTTGCTTAGCGTGGAACTGGCACACGTTGCATCTCTTGACAGCTCGACAACATCCTAGAGAGTTGTCGGTCAGTACACGCCATGCCAGAAGGCTTTTCCGACCAGCGTGCGGGAAGATGCATGGTTCTCACACTGTCCTCCATGGATCTCTACGAGCAACTCACAACCCTCCTCCCGGGTCATGCACCGCAATAGAACGCCATTGGCGCCACACCCTTAGAGATCCCCCTGTACCAGCGTGTATCTCTTAGTCAACCGAATGATCCGTTTAGCGGATGCATGTTCATCGAGAAGGATATTGTCTTTCAATTAGTCCCGGACCTCCGTAATCCATGTGTCGTGACCTACTTGAGATTCTGGATCTTGAGCGCCGAGTTGCACGGAGTCCCCGATGACGCTTACGGTCCTTGGCGGGCTCCATGGTAGCAGGGTGAATGTGGCCTAGAGGGGGGGTGCATAGGCGTTGAAAACTTTTCCTGCAACACTTAACAAATTCGTCAAATACAGGAGGGGCCGGACTAGTCCAGTATCAGTACAGAATAGTCTGGTATGCTAGTTATACTGACAAAAAGATAGATTATTTAATGTATTCTCCTCAAATGTTATAGCTGCGGAATTAAGTAAATTATCCTAACAACTTGTGTAAGTTTTAGGATGATTAATTTGAACAAGGAATACAAGATTAATATATGTTGCAAGATTAATCAATCCTATGCCCTAGATGATGATGATGATTGCAAATGTAAATAACAAGAACACGAGAGGCAAGGATTTTACCGAGGTTCGATCTCACCAAAGAGATCTACTTCCTCGTTGAGTAGCCCACATAGAGACGGGTCTCAATCAACTCTTTACCTCTTCAAGTCACCACAAAGGCCAACTTAAGTTCCACTATTACGGGGCAATCACCATGTCGGTGGGGCAACCTCACACGTTGAGGGCTCCCACAAAATTATAGAGAGAAAAGCGATCAAACACACTCGAAAGATTTACAACAGATGCAAGAGTGTATAAGAGATCAAACCCCAAGACCTTAGCAATGCATAGAAGACGATCTCCCTATCCCAGATCTGGATTCCTAGAAGATTTAACTTTTAAGGGCTTTGGATGTGTGAGGAGAGGTGTTTCTGTGCTCTTGGGACGAGTGGCGGCTGTAGGGTTCTTAGTTGTTCACTGTTGTGCACTGCTTTTTTTGTTGTGGGGTCATGGATCACCCATTTATAGAGTTTCCAAAAAGTTACCGTTAGTGATCCCGACTGTCGGACTAGTCCGCTCTAGGGACCGGACTAGTCCGGTGTGCTGTGTAAAATTTGCGTGAATTGTGCAGCACACCTGAAATCCTAATTTGTGTGAGGTGTACTGGACTTATTCGTATTGGAACAGAAAGTTATCCGGATTAGTCCGTAATGGGTCCAGAGACTCAATCGGACTAGTCCGCAATAGGACGGACTTGTCCGGTGCAGGGTAATATGTGTTGAGTGAATATCAGAAAGTTGAACGGACTTGTCCGACAAGTGTCCAGACTTGTCCGTGTGAGAACAGTAAGTCGATCGGACTAGTCCGCTGGTGAACAAACTAGTACGGTGTTTCAGTGTATTGCTTAATTAATTGATTTTAGCCCTTACCCTCTACGCAAAAATATAAGCTCTTGGGATGTATCTCTCACACACATCCTATACATTGATATCTACTTTGCGCTTCCTTGATCAAATGAGCTTTTCCTTTTCTCACTCCTCATTTTTCACCTTTTTGAGTGCACCATAAGTTCTAGTCTTTGTAAACCTACATTCATCTCAACGAATTCATTAGGATCTCATTTGTTTGTCATCAATCGTCCAAAACCCACAAGGAAATGCCTAGATGCACTTTTAATCTCCCCCTTTTTGGTGATTGATGACAACCAATTGATATTTCACAATTAAGAGTAAATATTGATTTTCATAAATTGTGCATATATGAGAATGACATATGAACAACAAAAATTTCTCACATATATGCACTCTTTATGGTGGGGTGACTATAAAGTGTGTGTAAGCAGATATTGTGATGTGCATAATGAAAAATACAGCAATTATAGAAGCAACCATCACAGGAATATCAATATGAACATCACACGTTCATATTAAACAAAACAGGCATCCAAATAGAGATTACAATAGTTCAAAACTTAAAAACACAAAAGATACATGTCCATCATCACTTGTCTTTAAGGCTCAAAATAGACTACTAGCACTACTAGTCTAGTCTCAATCTCTCCCCCTTTGGCATCAAGGCACCAAAAAAGGAAAAATTGAGGCGAATCACTCTCCGTCATTCCCTCTCTCACTCTCAGTCCTGTCTTCATCTTCAGACTCCTGAGCATGTTGAGGAGGAGGAGGAACAGTGACACCTACATGTACAAAGGAGGCCAATTCTTGTTTTGTGAGAGGCGCCATCTCTGTGATATTTTCTTCGGAATCCTCTGAAATTTGAGGAGATCCCACTGGCTCAATATCAAGCTTCTCATAGATTGCTTTGATGTTTGCCTTCATATACCTCTAGTGCCTCTTCGTGGCCAAGCTTTCCTTGTGTTGCTTAACCTCCACTTTGCGGCAGGATGCAAAGATGGAGGAAAGCATCTTCAATACACCACTAGATGACTCTTTGGAGGATGGAGGAGCAGAGGTAACAACTGGAGTCCTTGTGCCTTCATTTGCTTGCTTGGATATTTGTTCTACTGCAGGTGAGGCAGGGGCATTTGAAACATTGTAGACTGGTGGCTTCTGGGACTTGAGGCCGGCATGCTCAACATCTTTGACAAACTCAAGGCTGGTTACCTTCTCAATCATGAACATGATGTAAGGTGCATAGCCACAGGACGTATTCGGAGTGATTGAGATGTTCACAATGTCATTGTATATATATTCAAAGACATTGAATGTCCTTTTCTTGCTTATTACTTTCATCAAGGTCTTTAGAGTTCCTTGAATTGTCTCTGCATCTCCATCGTTTGGAGCAATAGTCTTCCTCAAAATTCTGTTAAGCTCGACAAAGAATGGCTTCAAGTACTTTGTGGTAGGTGCCTTGTATGGCATTCTTGTGTCATAAAGGAAAGCTAGCTCATCCTTCTCCAAAGGCTTCAAGTTGTGAATCACAAGCTCATTTTCCAAAGTGTCTTCGAGATGGAGTATCCTGGCAAACTCCTCATAAGTGACACTATACTTGGATCCATGAGTCATCCAAGTGATCTCATCCCCATCGTCACAAGCAAAGTAGAGAGTAGATTAAAATTGAGTGATGACTTCATTGTTCCAATTATATCGGAAAGATAGGAGATCCTTTCATCCATGCCTCTCCAATGCCTCCATGACTTCATGATATGCTTGACAGTTCTTGAATTGTAGATAAGTCATGTCCACCCATTGACTGGCAACCACTAGATTTTTCATCTTCCTGTAGACATGCTCATAATAATCAACATGGAAGTGGCTCCAGAACCTTGGGTCAGCTGATTGCTTTGGCTGCTCATAGACTTCAATCTTTCTGAGCTTGTCGGCCAAGTCATTTCCATTACCCATGAAATCATCTTCTGAGGGCTGCCTGTTGTGCTGTACAGGAGGTTTCATCTTTAGTGGACCAATGGGTCCACTTGCAAGTCCTTTGCCCTTGCTAGCGCTTCTCCTTGGTACCATTGAGCTGGCACCTGCACCATCCTTGCTAGATGGCTTCTTGACTACCACCTTCCTCTTTCTTGGAAGCACATCATCAGGAGGAGAATCATTTGCATCATGGTCATGGCGCTTCTTGCTTCTTAGCTCTTTTGTCCTGTCCATCTCTGGCGGTCACCCTCAGCTTCATAATCAAACATGCTGTCATCTAATGCGGACGACATCGTGCCTGTCACAGGGTGACAAGGTGTGATAAGAATGGGAATTAGACTTTGTGGAGACAGGAATTTAGAGGTTCAAACTGTCAAGGGGCTGAACTTGCCCGATTTCAGGGTGCGGACTTGTCTGGCTAACCGGACTTGTCCGCACCAAGCACCGGACTAGTCCGGTTTGACCTATGAAACCTAACTTCATATTCCAAAAAATCTAACTGATATGGATACAAAAAGGTAGGAGGACAATAGGAGTACATACAACAATGCAATGTATACCCTAGGAATCAAGAAAAGTAAGCAAGATTTGAAGAAAGATGAGAACTAGGGTTAGGGTTTGAGTTTTACCGAAATTCAAAGATTTTAGATGGAGGCGTAGAGTAGAGTCCGGATTAGTCTGGAGGAGGGGGTGCTTCGCATTGAGGGGAAGATTTTCCGTGGAAAAACCTTCAATTTTGGTGGCTCAAAGTGGAAATCGCCTTGGGAGCTCGAGTTTGAGGATAGAGAAGGCACAAGCAATTGTGAGGAGGAAGAAGATAGACTTTTGGCGGTGGGTTAGGGTTAAGCCCGATAGTAACGGACTAGTCCGCAAGGGACGGGATTAGTACGGTACACCGGACCAGAGCCGGACTACTCACCGGCAACGGACTAGTCCGGTGCTGAGCACAGACTTGTCGGGGACAGCTGGGCAGTTTAGGATTAGAACAAAGAGATTTTTGGGAATTTGATCTAATAATAATCTAAAGGACAACATTTCACAAATAATCTTGATGAACATGACTAGTAAGCAATCAACAATCATACAATGGCCATAATTTACCAAGATTCAATAATTAAAATAGTTTTCAAGAGAAAATTGAGATAAGGGATGAATTTTCGCAAAAGTAAGCAAACTTTGAAGAATCAATCAGGTATGTAATGTTTCAAGCCACATTTTGAGCACCAAGTATATTTAATTCATTTTTAAGCTTGCAAAATCTCTTTTCATCTAGTGACTTGGTGAATATGTTCGCTAGTTGTTTTTCAATTCTAACATGTGAGATTACTATGTCACCTTTTAATGAATGATCTCTTAGAAAATGATGACGTATGTCTATGTGCTTGGTTCTTGAGTGCTCTACTGGATTGTGTACAATTTTTATGGCACTTTCATTATCACATAGGAGTGGAATATGGTTCAAATTGTAACCATAATCCTTTAGAGTTTGTGGCATCCAAAGTAGCTGTGCGCAACAACTACCAGCTGCAACATACTTTGCTTTGGCTGTGGAAAGAGCAATGGAATTTTGTTTCTTTGAGGACCTTGAAACTAAGGATCTGCCAGAAATTAGCAGGTTCCTGAGGTGCTTTTCCTATCGACATTGCAGCCTGCGTAGTCGGCATCGGAATACCCTATAAGGTTAAACTTGGATCCTTTAGGATACCAAGGGCCCAAGGTAGGTGTGTGCACAAGGTATCTTAAAATTCTTTTTACAGCTATTAAATTACAATATTTAGGTGCAGCTTGAAACCTTGCACACATACAGACACTAAGCATAATATCAGGCCTAGATGCACATAAATAAAGCAGTGAACCAATCATAGACCGATATACCTTTTGATCCACATCTGGACTGTCTTGTCAAGATGTCCATTAATTGCCATGGGGGTCTTGATAGACTTGGCTTTGTCCATATTGAAGTTTTTGAGGATGTCTTGTGTACTTAGTTTGGCAAATGAAAGTGCCCTCTTTCAGCTGCCTCACTTGGAATCCCCAAAAGAACTTCAATTCGCCCATCATTGACATCTTAAATCAGTCTGTCATAATTCTACTAAATTCTTCACAAAAAGATTTACTAGTAGAACAAAAAATGACGTCATCAACATAAATCTAACATACGAATAGATGACCATCAAAATGCTTTGTAAACAAAGTATAATAAGCTTTTCCTATTTTAAAGCCATTTTGAGTGAGAAAGTCCCTAAGGCACTCATACCAAGCTCGGGGAGCTTGTTTGAGGCTGTGACACCCGGTTCCGAAAATGAACCAAGTGAATGCATATGTGTGTCCATGATGTTCATCACACATACACACATATTTCACAAACTGAAATTCAGAATATAAACATGTATGAATAATGTTTAAGTACTTTATTACATTGACTCGATGTCTCACTCATGAATATCCAACTTATTTAGCAGCGAAAGACTCTAAACGACAGCGGAAAATGGCTAAGACAGCAGGTTCCAACTTCAACTCCACAGGCATGTTGATGGTAGTTCGCACGCCTAGTACTCCACATGTTCCTCGAAGTATATATATATATATATATATATATATATATATATATATATATATATATATATATATATGTGTGTGTGTGTGTGTGTGTGTGTGTGTGTGTGTGTGTGGGAATGCAAGGGTGAGTACATGTCGTACTCAACAAGTGCGGGAAAAGTATGATATGTAGCTTACAACAATGTAGGCAACAAAAAGGTTCATTGCAGCAAGCAAATTTTATTTCATAAATATGGTAAAAACAACAACTATTTCTAGGTGAGTTTAATCCCATCATAACCAAGTAATTTCATCAATATTCCTTCATCATAATTTAACATTTATCAAGCCTCAACCAGCCAAAATTTTTCTCAAGTTCATATCATACTCATAAATATTCATAACCATCTCATTTTCATAGTACTGAAACCAAACTCATTTTCATGACCCAAAACAGTCCCGAAACCAATCCCAATGACCATACCACAACCATAACTGAATAAACATCTCAAGTTTTGCCTCTAATCATGGAAGTTGGCCAGGTGCTTGTAACAGGAAGCACGAGTATCATGATAGTTTTACACTCTGCAAACGTGGCACCACTTTACCCACAAGTTTATGATTTCGTCACCCGTCAGCGACTAGAAAGAAACTCCACTATATCAGTACACAACCGTCAGTGTATGTCCAAGAGATCACAAATAGCCTTTACAAAGGGGCTACTAGGATGTACGGACCAACTCGGGTTTCACCGGCAGGCTCTGATGGGAAGTTTAGGCCCGATCTTCTGAAAGGTAGGTCGATTGAAGTGGAGATCTCGACGTTGATGATCCGAGGCACTCGAGCAGACCCGAATACCCCTGCAATCACTACACCCCTGCTCCGTTGGTTATCAACCATGATTCACACGCTTGACCTCACCAAGAAGGCTATCCCTGCAGGTGCAACCGAGAACACAAGCAAGAACGATGAAGATGCAATCTGAAATTGCGAAATTGGGGTCTCACAAACAGTAGAACGGCGAAATTGTTTAATCTAAGCAAAGCCCACAGAATTTGGCTGGTGGCTACAGTATTTAAAAGCTAGGGTTCTGCCATAAGACCCTTAGACGCGTCCCTAATGGACTCATACGGGATACAAGGCCCAAAAGCCCAATACGGTGGTGCAGCACCGGACAGAACTCTGAATTTGACTTGTCTCGACCACTCCCAATGACTCTTGGCTAATTTTAATGTGGGATCAGAACCATTGGAAAGTTTTATCTTCTCATCTTTCCATGCATATGTAGAACGTCGAAAACAGAGTCCGTATGCATCCTTGGGCGTCCGTTTTAAGATGGACTGCTCTTGGACTCCGAGTTGAACTTGAGTCCGAGTTGGCGACTGTTTCCATCAACTTGTGGACGTCCCATCTGGTTTTCCACGTCCCCAAATCCTCCTCCCTTTACTTGTTGTCATGTCCATGGTTCCTAATAACAATTAAATCATTAAATAGCAATCCATTCTCACATGGATAGGAAGTTAGGAACGAGTTCACCTGCTGATTTAGTAATCGTGCTCGTGCTCTTGTGATTGGTCCTTGTATATCAATGTGAGTATCCACTGTTTTAATGTCCTCATCATCCTCCCCTCTTGAATTGGAGTCATCCTCGACTCAATATCATCTTCTTCTCCCAAGTATGGTCGTAAATCTGAAATGTTAAATGTGGGACTAACCCCAGAATCGGGAGGCAACTCAAGCTTATATGCATTGTCATTGATCTTTTCAACAATCTTAAAAGGACCAGCAGCTCGTGGCATAAGTTTAGATTTTCTCAAGTGAGGGAATTGTTTCTTTTCTCAAATGTAGCCATACCAAGTCCCCTGGTTCAAGTTTTACTTCTTTTCTACCTTTACTATAAGGAATTCTATACTTCTCATTCATCCTTTCAATATTTTTCTTTGTAGTTTCATGCATCTTAAGAATGAAATCAGATCGTTGTGTAGCATCCAAATTTATAGTTTCAGAAGGAGGCAAAGGTAAAAAATCAATAGGAGCACGGGGATTGAAACCATACACTACCTGGAATGGGCTTACCTTTGTAGTAGAGTGAACTGACCTGTTGTAAGCAAATTCTATATTTGGTAAACAATCCTCCCAACCCTTTAAATTTGTTTTTAAAACAGCCCACAACATAGTGGATATAGTACGATTTACTACCTCAGTTTGTCCATCGGTTTGTGGGTGACATGTGGTTGAAAAAGCTTGGTTCTCAATTTATACCACAAAGTTCTCCAAAAATGGCTTAAAATTTTTGCATCACGATCAGAAACAATGGTATTTGGCACACCATGTAAACGAATAATTTCCGTCATAAACAAATCAGCAATGTGTGAGGCATTATCATTCTTATGACAAGGTATAAAATGTGCCATTTTGGAGAAACTATCAACAATCATAAAAATACTATCCCTCCCCCTCTTAGTCCTAGGCAATCCCAAAACAAAATCCATGGAAATATCCTGCCAAGGTACACTAGGCAGGAAGAGGCATATAAAGACCATGTGGGTTAAGTCGAGACTTAGCTTTATTGCAAGTAGTGCATCGTGACACGTAGCGCTCGACATCATGTCTCATCTTTGGCCAAAAGAAGTGTGTGGCCAGCACGTCCTCAGTTTTTTTCACTCCAAAATGTCCCATCAAACCTCCTCCATGTGCTTCCTGCAAAAGTAATAGGCGAACGGAACTAGCAGGAACACATAGCTTGTTAGCACGATAGAGGAGGCCCTCCCATAGTACATATTTTTCCAAGTTCTTCGTTCTCTACAATTTTCAAAGGCATCTTTGAAGTCCAAATCAGTAGGATATAATCCTTTTATTGTTTCCAAACCAAATATTTTATGATCAAGTTGGGACAGC
>JASWHV010000649.1:0-21809 GCA_030760725.1 Neostapfia colusana
TATCACTTGATTTATTCCATGAAAAAAGTAGTGAAACACTGATAATAAAGTCTTAACATGTAAGCAAAATTATTTATGCACAAACTGATTCAACTAACGGCAATGATTTAAAGAATAACTGGAATAATCACAGTTATGGTCACTCTGTCTCAGATTGACCGGTCCTCAAACAAACTAGATTTCTGTTGTCCAAATAACAGTTTCATGGCTTGGGTTACATACCAAAGTTGTAGATAACCTCAGTACCTTTCCATAAAATAGTCATTTGCCTCTAACTAAGTTCTAGATCAGAAGTTACGATATTCCAAGGTTGACAGAAATTCTGGAGGAATTTCAGCAGCACCTCCATTGTACGTGCTCACTCTGAGTCAACTTTTCCATACAGTTAGAAACTTATATGGACCAAACTCATAGTTACAAAGTTGAAACACGATTCGTAAGCTTTCCATAATTGTAAGATTTCACATTTTACAATTCTTGTACAAGAAGTTATCCTCAAAATTCCGATCAGTACAGAAACTATACACAGCCTTTGGTACTCTGGACAGTTTCGTTTGTACTGCGAATTTAACCTCTTTTCATTAGGATTCTATCCTGGGGTTGAACAGAAAACTTGTAAAGAACTTCCCAAACTTTTCAAAATGTATTTATATGACCTATTTTCATTCCTGGATCAAAAGATATGATGGTTCCAAGTTAACAGAATTTCTGGCAGGATTTTGACAGCACCTCGCCAGAGGTACCTAGTTTCAATCCACAATTCCAGTTAATTCATCCCCTGTTTTGGCAAAACATTGAATTTCAAAGTTGTAGAATATCTCTTGCCCTTTCCAGAAATGTATCACAATACCCTTAAGATTTTTCCACCACAAGTTAGGGTGGAATTACAGAGACTCTGTTTCGGTTCTACCCATTTGTAGCAGTTTTTGGTTTCTAAGGTTTTTTACCAACATTAAGTATGTTTCTGTCCTGTCCTGGTGGTTTATAGAAAAGTTTTAGAGGACTTCTCCACCTTTCCAAAACTGTATCACACACTACCATTGGTCTTTTCTACAATGAGTAACACCCTGTACAAATTTCAGCAGAAACACTGCCAAAACAGGGGACTCTGTTTTTTGATCTCTCTACACTCACATATTCTTGAGTGGATTCCTAAATGAGTTTTAAGTAATTCATTTGAACTGTCTTCACGCAAATTCTACAGAATCTTCAAGTTTATGAGATAAGAGAGGTATTCATGCAATTTCTATGATAATGCCGGTACTACGTTCCTCTAGGAAACTCCAAATTTAGTGATTCAAATTGGGTTAGGTTCAGGTTGAAAAACTCTATCCAAATATGGAACCCAATTTGTATGAAAGTCAATAATAACTTCTGGAAAATTCTTTAAATATTTTCAGTAAAAGAATTTTAGAGGGAGTTTGGTTCATCCAAAAATCCTAAACGTTTGCCAGAATAGTCTTTAAGATGTTGTTGAACTCCTGTAAAATTTTCAGCTCATTTAGAGTTGATTTGTGTAGGAGAATTTAGATTTCAATTTGCTGTGTTCAAATGAATACAGAAACTTTTCAGAAAAAGTCCATAGTTGTAAAATCATTTCTGGGCAATTCTGAGCTCCCAAAATTCTAGGACAATTCATGCAGGCTCTATGAACTATAATTGAAATTTTAGTTCACTAAGTTTGGCATGAACATGTGAGTTACTTCAGAATTAATTCCTTTTTGCTTAATTGCTTAGGGAATTGTTCTGAATAAACCACTCAATGAAAAGTGCTAATTTTTGGTCCAGATTACTTTCTGGTGACAAGGAACTCATATGAAAAATTTCAGCTCCATTGGAGCTCTGGATCCTCACTTTTATGTTTATCCTCTTTAAGTGATTAAACCACTAAGTGAGGGATGCACTTAGCCTTAATCATTTTTGCTTAACCCAAACCCACCCACTAGCACCAGTTCCATTTCAAATTCTTAAACAGAGTTACAGTTTTGAACTTGTCATTAGACCTTGTGAGCAAAAGCTTTACAATTAAATACATATGAATTTAATGTCGTATAGTCATCGACGTGGGAAATTATGAAGCAAAAGGGAGTTGGATCAAGGAGTAAGGTGATCGAGCCTCAAGTGATCAGCAGCACTAACTGATTGTAAAATCTAGTCACCTGCAAAACAGGAAAGCCCCGATTTGCATTCAAGCCAGTTTATAAAGTCTTTTCATTTCTAGAGATTATAGCTATGAAATATTGATTGCATTAGGTCTAGATGATATTGAAAACCCAATTGCATGACCAGATTTACCCAAGAGAGAAAGGGTAGATTAGCACCTCCTCGAGTGGATTTAGGCTACCCTAAAGGTTACTTTGGAAGGACCGGTAGAAGTCGAGTAGTTGGAATCTACTCGCGAGTTTAGGGCTTGGTTTCATCGGAACGGGCTATGAATAGAAGTATTGAGGAAAATTCACAAGTGAGAAATGGAGACCGGGTAGGGAGATTGAGATGCAGCAGGCTGTGCACCGTGCGTGCATAGCCCTGCCTGTGCCGGTTAAGGCCTGTCCGTGCTTGGCCCTGTCGGACAAGTTTGAGTTGTGTATCGGGCGTATACTGGCTATATGGGACCCAGGAAACCGATGTACCTCAGGATATTCACATTGGAACTTTTCCAATCGGCATAGGCTTTCGGCGTCAGTACAACAGGAGATAACTCGCTCAAGAACATATCACTACGGGTATGTACCTTGAGGGAGCTTGTTGTTCAGGGCAATCGGACTGCATCCGGTGTGGAAGAACTTGGAAAAGGTGTCTGTGTACATCATCAGTCGAGGTTGCCACTGGCAACTCAGAGTATGGGTGTACGTGTCATGCAGTCCGGGCGTGTACTGGTTTGAATCACAGTCGCTCGTGGTTATATGAGCATGCTTGCCCACTGCGTCTTGATGTAGTAAGAACTGAAGTGAATTACTTTGAATTCGATAAGGCTTGTGATCAACACTGTGTTGCAACCATGCTTGAGTTAGAGATAGTGCCAACTAAACTTTACTTCACCTTGTGCAAGAAGCATCGCAACAAAGCGTTTCTTGTTTGATTGTGGAGTTGCAATGCTGCTCGGCTCAAGGTCTTTAAAATGAGGCTATAAATCTGAAAGTTAAGGATCAACTATAGGCGAGTCCTTTGTGCAAATTCAGCTACCTTATTCAATCCGTCATGCATGTAGAGTTTCTTATTTAGAGGAGACGAATCAGTCTTGCTGAGCCTATGTGTTCATGCTTGCTATATGAGTGGTTTTGCATGTTAACATCGATGCTATGAGGAGGTTGTCCAGTGAGACTCGGAGACTTCCGAGTCATTTCACACATGGAGAACCAGCTGCTGTTGTATGTCTTCGTGTTGCTAGCGAGAAGAGTCCACGGACTGGACATCTCCTTGAGTGCTTAGTAGATAATAAATGTGAGATGAACTAGTCTTCCGTTGTAGCTATTTGATGTAAATTATTTACAAAGAATACTTGTAAGCTTCCGCTTTTTATTTATGTGATACATTTTCCTTATATGTCTTCTGTTGGGTGCCGCATATCACGGCACCACCCAATGTGATTCCCGGGCAAGCGGCACGGCCCCATGTTCGGGTCTGGGACACTGTCAGCATGGTATCAGAGCCGCATTGGGAATAGCACACGGGATAAGGAGCGTATTACGATAAAAACTTTAGATACGGTGAGGAAACGGTACTAGGCCCACCTAAGGACTACTATATTAGACTAATATGAAGGTCGCAACCTGACTTACGTGTTATATCAGAAAATCATGCATCTCGTGATGTTCTATGTCTTGGGGTGCATGTAAGCGTTGTCCACCAGTGCGCACAAGCTTAAGGTTGGAGCCTCACTGGTGGTAGGTAACCCGCCTAGCTTTAGTATCCTCTACGACTCTTCATGTCATTTGTAGTATTCGAGCAACGCCCTTCTCTGGCGTACTACGGGTAAGTATCGGAGACCCTGTCACGTGGTTATTAACGTGAACACGTAGCTCAAGGCGTGTTTGGCTTGAGAACACCCGTGCGAATGATGACGGACGGGTGTATGAAATTGTTATGGAGCCGGGTTCGGTGTGCAGCCGAACCTGATGATTGTGTGTGACTTATGCTTGATATTAACCATGAAAACCGTAGTCTGAGTATAACACATTTGTGAGTGACCGTCTTAGTGCCACCGATACAGATATGCCAGTATAATCCGGTTAGGTTTTTCTTTTGGTGAGGCAACGTAGTACCGACATGTTCCTTACGGTGCATCGACACCGTACTAAACTTAATAACCTCTTCCCTATGAAGAAATGACTCATGAACTAACTTTAAACTAAAATGGAAGTTTTGAAACAAATATTTGTTACTGAACACTTACTTTGAGCTAAGATTCAAATGAGAGGATGGCTACGCTTCAAAAGTTTCAAAAACAGAGTGCTCTGTTTCTAGCAGAAATTCTTGCTGGACTTGGACAGAGCATAACTCTTAGTAGATTTAACCAATGGAGGTATATTATACAGTTCTGGAAATATTATTAAGTGCTCTACAACTTCTATTTATACCTCCATAGCAAAATCACATGCCAAATTGGTGAAAAGTCCAGTTGAAGGTAAACTGTCCAGAACCAGGACAGGAGCAAAACCTCTCTGGACATTTCTGTATTTCAGCCATAACTCTCTGTAGAAAAATCCCGAAGGATCATATGATACACCGTTGGAAAGGTTATGAAATATGCAACATTGTTGTAGTTTAAATTTTGTCCATATTCGCATTGTATTTGCATATACAACTGTCATAAAACAAGCCACATACAAAGGAGATGCTGGCAAATTTTATCCAGGATTTCTGTCAACTTTGGATTATCATAACTTTTATTCAGAAATGATCTAGAGGCATATGAATACTTGTTAGAAAGATATTGAAGTTAATTTAACTTTGGTATTCAACTTGAGTTATGAAAATGCCGTTAACCTGATCAAAATCTGGATTTAGTGCATAAAGGATTGTTCTGTACAGAAAGGTTGACTGGTTATGCCAACTTTAAGGATTTGTGGAAACATGAATTTTGTTACTGCTTTCACAAAGTTTTGACATATTCATGTGTTTCATTAGCTTAACATACTTCTGAGTTCATGATTAACTCATCTCAAAATGTATTTTGCAGTATGGTTCGTACGCGTTCTTCGAGTAAAGCCGGAAGTTCTCGCCGAGGTGATGATGATTCTATTCCACCGTCAGAACCACCATCCACGGGGTGGATGGATCTTATGACTCGTGTTGTCGAGTCTAACCAAGAGAACACCAGGCTACTCCAAGAAGGGACTCAAGAAAACACTAGATTACTCCAAGCCTTGGTGCAGCAAGGCATACTTCAACACACGCAACAAGTTGTTCAACCTCGGAACGCTTATCTGGATTTCTTGGTGACTCAACCGCCAATATTTACTGAAGCTACCGAACCTGTGGAAGCAGATCAGTGGCTTCATGTAATGGAGTCTAAATTTTGATTATTCGAGTGTGATGAAGTTCAGAAGACAATATTTGCCGCTCAACAACTTCATGGAGCCGCCGGAAATTGGTGGGTCAAACATCTCGCCACCATTCCGGAAGGCCATCAAGTGACATGGAGTGAGTTCTGTGAAGTCTTTCGTGCTCGTCACATACCGATGGGTATTATCAAGACAAAGCAGGAGGAATTTTTGAAGTTAAAGCAAGGGGACATGAATGTCCTTGAGTATGTCCAAAGGTTTAAACATTTGGCTCAACACGCTCCCGAATATGTGGCGATAGAAGAGGCACGGTGTGATTTATTCTTCTATGGCCTGTGCCATATTACAAGATAAATTAGCCATGTTCAACAAAGGCAATTACACCAACATGGTTAATGCGACTCTCATACAAGAAAAGCTGACACTCGAGTGGCAAGCAGAGAAAATAAAAATGAGTGATGTCGCACAGGCCAACAGAAGTTATGTGCCCCAAAAATAACGTTTGGTGTACCAAACGCCATCCGATGCAATATGGAGGCCACCTGTACGATCAAATCCTCAGAGGTTGATTGCTGGTCAAGTACCACAACTTGCACCACCTCCACAACAACAGCTTCAGACGGTGGTATGTGCTCCATCGCTGCAGCCATGTGTACCTAGCATCCAACCGCAAGTCAGCGAAGAACCGTAGAGCTATCCGTGTTTCACTTGTAGTTGTATGGGCCATTATGCTCGGTATTGTCCGGAGGGAATTCAAGGCTGCGGGTCATCGTATTTGCAATATTCAGACATGTACCTAAATCTGCAGAAGGGAGGGCAGACAAGGGGCAGTATTCACTACACAGTGATTGATGATGTTCTGGAAGGAGTAGCCGCGTTAGCAGGAATGTTTTCTCTGAATCAGCTACCGGTATTAATTCTCTTCGATTCCGGTGTCACACACAACTTCATTAGCCAATCATTTGTGGCTCAACATCAGCTCCAAACCACTTCTACAAAGAGCCAATACCTCATATCTTTGCCCGGGGGCAGCATTACACCAAGCGATGTTGTCTCCTGAGCACCTCTTTGTTTGGGGGGTATAATATACCCACAACCCTCATTAGTCTTGGGGTCTGAAGATCGACATCATTTTGAGGATGTCGTGGTTGAATTACCACAATGTGGTTCTCAATATCAGTTCTCGAACCGTTGAGCTCAACTCCCCATAGCACGGTCTTCATATATTGTTTCTGGGCGCCAGTCGGCAACAGATTGCAACATTAAACCACTCGAAAACTGTGAAAATAGAGGACATTCCGGTGGTACGTGAATATCTAGATGTGTTTCCTGATGATTTACCGGGCATGCCGCCCGAGCGGGATGTAGAGTTCAAGATTGAACTTGCGGCAGGTTCAACTGATATCAATAAGGCCATACAAAATGGCACCCAATAAACTGGCAGAATTGAAGACACAGCTGAATGACCTAATGAGCAAGGGTTTCATACGATTGAGTTTGTCACCTTGGGGTTCTTCAGCATTGTTTGTCAAGGAGAAGGGCGAAACATTACAGCTTTGTGTTGATTATCGTCCTCTTCACATCGTTACCATCAAGAACAAGTATCCACTACCTCGCATTGATATCCTCTTCGATCAATTAGTGGGTGCTAAAGTATTCTCAAAGATTGATCTTCAGTTCGGATATCATCACATTAAAATCCAGGTAGAAGATATTCCGAAGACGGCATTCTCGACGAGATACGGTTTATACGAATATCTCATCATGTATTTTGGATTGACCAATGCCCTAGCTCACTTTATGTATCTGATGAATTCAGTGTTCATGCCGGAGTTGGATAAATTCGTCGTTGTCTTTATCGACCACATCTTGGTTTACTCCAAGTCAGAGGCAGAACATGCTGAGCATCTGCATATTATGCTACAAAGATTGTGAGATCACCAACTCTATGCAAAATTCAGCAAGTGTGAATTCTGGATTAATCAAGTACCTTTTCTCAGACACATTATTTCAGCGGAAAGCATCGCTGTAGATCCGAGTAAGATTATCCAAGTGCAGAAACGGGAGTCACCAAAGTCTGTTCATAAAATCCGAAGCTTCCTCGGTTTAGTGGGTTATTACCGGAGGTTCATTCCGGGCTTCTCCAATATTGATAAACCAATGACGGAATTGTTGAAGAAAAGTACCAAGTTTGTTTGGGGTGCTGCGTGTGAACAAGCTTTCAAGACTTTTGTGAAGCATCTCGCCACAGCACCAATTCTTGCTCAGCCGGATACGATAAAGCCATTTGACGTTTATTGCGATGCATCTGGCATCGGTCTTGGCTGCGTGCTGATGCAAGAAGGACGAGTGGTTGCTTATGGATCTCTTCAACTCAGAAATCACGAGCAGCATTATCCAACTCATGATCTTGAGTTAGCTGCCGTGGTCCTTGCTTTGAAGATGTGGAGGCATTACTTGCTTAGAAATCTTGTACACCTCTACACCGACCACAAGAGCTTGAAATAGATCTTCACTCAGAAAGAACTGAACATGGGAAAATGAAGATGGCTAGAGCTCATTAAAGATTATGAACTTGAGATTCATTATCATCCAGAAAAGGCGAATGTGGTCGCCGATGCGCTCAGTCGTAAGGTGCATGTCCACCACTTTACCATTGCTGAAATGGATGATGAAGAACCAAGTCCCTGTGTCATCCCGTATGGAGCACTGTACAATCTCGCTCTCATTCCTACGATCGGAGAGGAGATCATTGAGGCTCAACGAAAAGACAAGGGTATGTCTCACATACAGCAAAGAATGGACAACGGAGATATGAAGTGCTTCCAAAAAGATGAACAGGGTACGTTGTGGTTCAACGACCGGATAGTAGTACCCCGGGATATGGGACTATGGAAGAAAATTTTGGATGAAGCTCATTTGTCCAAATTTTCCGTTCATCCAGACAGCAATAAGATGTACCAAGATCTCCGGAAGAAATTTTGGTGGACACGTATGAAGCACAAAATTTCCAAATACGTTTCAGAATGTGATACGTGTCGAAGAGTCAAGGCTGACCATGTGAACAAGTCGGGCCTGATGCAACCATTGCAAATACTGGCATGGAAGTGGGAATACTTGAGTATGGATTTCATCGTCGAGTTGCCGATGACCTCCCACAACCATGATTCAATTTGGGTAATTGTTATCCGGTTAACCAAATCAGCACACTTCATCCATGTGCATACCAGATACAACGCAAAGCAGTATGCGGAGTTATACATAGCATGAATATTGTGCTTACATGGAGTTCCCCGTACCATTGTGTCCGACAGAGGATCGCTGTTCGTAGCCCGTTTCTAGGAGCAGCTACACGCATCCTTGGGAACCAAATTGATTCGAAGCTCCGCATATCACCCTCAAACCGATGGGCAAACTGAGAGGGTGAATCAGATACTTGAAGATATGCTAAGAGCGTGTGCCATCCACCACGGTAAGAACTGGGATGATCACTTACCGTTGGCAGAGTTCTCGTACAACAACGGTTATCAAACGAGCATCAAACTGGCACCATATGAAGCTCTCTACGGCCGGAAGTGCCGCACACCATTGAATTGGTGTGAATCTGGTGAAAGAGTAATGTTCGGGGTTGATCTTGTCAATGAAGCCGAAGAGAGAGTTTGAATAATACAAGAGAACCTCAAAGCTGCTCAATCTCGTCAAAAGAGCATGTGTATCTTCGTGTATCTTCAATGAAAGGAATTTATCGGTTCGGTGTCAAGGGGAAACTTGCTCCCCGATTTATCGGTCCATTTACCATCACGGAGAAGTGCAGAACTGTAACCTACCAGCTGGAACTACCAGCAAACCTTGATGGTATTCACGACATATTTCACGTGTCCCATCTGCAGAAGTGTCTCAAATTTACCGCTGCTGTCCGCACCGAAGACATCGACGAGTTGAAGCTGGATCTGACCTACACCGAGCAGCCCATTCAGATTATTGATGAGAAGACCCAGATCAACCAAAACCGGACTTTGAAATTTTACAAAGTTCTGTATAGTAATCATACCGCGGAAGAGGCGACGTGGGAAAGTGAAGATTACATCCACAATAATTATTCGGAACTTTTGTCACATCCTTTGTAAAATTACCCTTCTGTCTTGCTCTTCTTTTGTAATCTCGGGACGAGATTCTTTTAAGGGGGGAGGAATGTAAAGATCCCAAAATTGTGAATAAAAATGAACAAAGTTTGAATGACATTTGGTTTCATGTGTATGAAAATTGGGACTTGTTTAAACTTTTCACATGTGATGATGCACATGAGAGCTCTCTCTACGCAAGCTCATGTTTAAATTGCATGTTTAAAACCACAGATGTGAAGTTATCACGTGCACGAGAAAGGCTCAAATCAGTTTTTGAACTGGATTTGTTTCAACTCAAATTTCAAATGAGGGCAACCCAATAGTAATGCAAACTGTTGTGTTCAAACTCTCTTTTGTAGCAGCTAAATTAAAAATCAGATTTCATATTTGAACCTCAGGTCCAAATTAGTGGGTATCAAAAGCTTCATTAACTTTGGAGATGTTTTACTATCCATTTAAAAGAAGACTTTAAATTGCAAAGGAATTCAAATTAAAATTCTCAATTTGGATGAAACTTGCCCAATTATCCAAATGGAGTTCAGATTGTAGCCCCACACAACTGAATTTAGTCATTTGCCAAATTTGAGAGAGTTTGGGGAGATAAGGGGGAGTGTGGGACCCAATTTTCATATACCCCAAAAGATCTTCAGTAGAGTGATCAGTCCCTGTTTTGCCTCTGCTGAGTGTTCGACAGCGCGAACAGAGGCGCCAGCGTGCGCACTCTATGATTCCGGCCGAGCACACGTCGAACCACCTCACAGCGCCGATAAAACCTTCCCAGCCAGCCCAGCACTCGGCAAAACAAGTTGCCCGACTGCCTCTCGAGCTCTCTCTCTGTTGCCTCCCTGCACGAACACTTCGGCCTCCGACAAACCGCGACAACCGGTCCACCAGCGCTCGGCCGTCTCTACGGGATGCGACCGAGCTGAGCCTCCCCATGGCATCGCCGTATCCTCATTGACGTTTCCGACACAAGATCTCGACATTTCTTCCACTGGAACCCCGGCGCCGAGCTCGGTTTTCTCACCGACGCCACAGCGAGCTGCCGGTCACAAGAAACCATCGCCCTGTCGCCACAGTTCATCTTCCACCGAGTTTTAAACGCCAAAAGGTGCACTTAGGCCTTCTCTTTCTTCACCGAACGGGGGGGTTTTTTTTGAACGTGCTCGTCGGAATTTCACTTTTCCCACGGGGGGGGGGGGGGGGGGGGGGGGGGGGGAGTGTGGGCTTGTGGTGGTTTATGGTGAAATCAGCAGGGAGATGCTCCTCCTAAATCAGTTTTCAAATGTGAACTTTTTCTACATGAAATAAAGGAAGGTCTACAAAAGAAAACTAGCCAAAAAGGAAATCGTTGTTGTTTGTTTGTGGGGGGCAATGAGAGTTAACGCACGGAAATCAAAAAATTGTGTTTTGGGGGTTTGTGGGGCGTTTGACTGATTGTGAGCCACGGTTGTTGGAGGGGAGACCTGGTGGGACCCGCACGTCATTGGAACCAAGAACCCTCAGTGTTTCTTTCTCTGCGAGCTCGCCACCGTGGCAGCCACCGAGCTGCTGCTCATGCCTTGCTCCCGAAGGAAGGCAATTTCACGGCGTCGTTGATCGATAGCCACAGCAGCTGCACAACTCAATTGCCTTTTCTCTGCTCATAGAAACAACCGAAGACTTTTCTCCGTGCGACGTTGTTTCCACAGTTTGAATCATCCGCAGATTTGAATTCACACACGCGTTTGAAATCGGGGCCTCTGTTATTTGGGGGAGAGTTCGGTGGGACCCACCTGTAAGTGGGAAAGACACAAACTTCAGTTTTCCTTCAGTGCGGGCGTGCCACCGAGAGGGAGGGCGAGCTCCAGCGAGCTGCCTGCGCGCTTGCTACCCCGACGCTGTTTGATCTTTCCCTCAGCTGCCTGCTAAGTCTCACGGGGGCACAACACAATCGCGTCTTCTCCTGCTCGGTCAATCGCACGAACAGAAAGTTGCTCGCACACTTAAACCGAACTCACATGGCGCCACCCCTCGGCTACTCATCGCCGATCATCTCTCAGAGGGTTTGCTGCCCAGTTGAGCCACCCACGAGCTGCACCCGTCGGTCCTCTACCTCCCCAACATGTCCTCAACCCGTGGCTGGCTGTCTACAACCGGTGCCGAGCCGTTCTTCTCCGGGAAAACAGAGCACGTTGCGCCATCTCGGTTCCACGTTGCCCAGCCGTTCCCGTGCCCCTCCGGCTTGAGCAAAGCAACTTAAAGGTGTGCCATGACGTATATATCATCATCCTGGACCCCCTTGCTCTTTCCAGTTGCCGGCTAGCCAGAATTCGCGTTTTACCGCCGGAGCACGTGTTGAACTGACGTTAGCCGATTCGGAAAATTCGTCCAACTCGCTTGATCATCTGTTCTACAATTCAAACTACAGCTACTAGGGCTCCTAGCGCCCTCCCACGCCGAAGCTCGAAGCCAACCGTCCCTCCTCCGCCCGGGCGACGAGAAATCACCGCCGGCGGCTAAAACCGCTGCGGTCCATGGTGACAACTAGTTTTCCACCATTTGCTGCGAGGGTTGAGCTCCGTTCCATGTTCTATGACCTCTAGGGGTGCTGTATGGCAGCTCGGTCTGTTGAAATCAGCTTGGTACAAGCTGGAACGCGTTGATGCCGCACCGCCGTCGGTGCTGACCCATTTCCGGCCATTTTCAAGCGGTGAGACCTTGCCCGGCAGCTGCGCCACGTTCCAAGGGTCGTGTAGGGCGAAACTGGAGCTAATTTGGTGGAGAATTGAGGGAGAATCTGCCACGCCACAATCTGTGCCGGTGTGCACGCGCGCTCTGGTGATAGGTTGAAGAAACACCTGACCTGTGGGACCCACTTTTGAATTGCTCTGTGTAAAATTAAAACAGAGAGTTGTTCAAACTTGGAAAATCCATAACTCTATGTAGAAAGATCCAAAAATAGTGAGACCAATTTTGCTGGAATCCTTATGAAGAGTACTTTGCAGAGAAACAAATTGCTAGCTACGAAATGCATAGGAACTTCTGTAGAATTGTTTGAATAAATCCTTTAGGGATTAATTCCAGGAACAATTCTTCATGAAACATTCCCAATTTTGGGCAGCAAATCTTTCTCGTAGTTCCTGAGCTCCAGTAAAAATATTAGGATTTTTTGAGACGATTAAGGTGGCTTAATCAGTAGGTTTTCTCAGGGTTATTTAAATGGGCTGAAAATCACAGAAACTAATTCCAGAAAGTAGAATTGCATTTCAATCCTCCATTATGGCCAGCAGAAGACTTAGAAAAATTTGAATCAAATTTTCCTATGAACCTTAGGTCCAGACCTATTAGGATATCAAATTTCTCCATATGACCAAGTCTAATTACATTCCTATAAATCATTGAAGGTTAAAGGTTCCAAGAATTCTTGTGGCCAAATCCTTCCTCAAAAACCTCTGAAGATTTTACCATACTTCTATCATGAGTTTAGAAAGGCCCTGTAAAAATTTCAACCATAGATTCCTCTGTATTCATCTATTTTGCTTCTGTAGTGATATATCTCATTAATTCCAATTATAAACACATTTCGTTTATTTGATCATTTCGATAGAAATATTGCTCGAGAAGACTTCGGATGCCGCTGACTTGAATCCTATTGACAGAAACTTTAGTCGGGATCAACACTAAGGCAAACCCCAGTTTGCATCAAAATTTTACCAGTTTCTATTTGTATTCACTTTATAATGTCTAGCATTTTGATTATTGCACTAAGTCTAGTTTGTATGACACTCCACATGCATGACCCAATAAATTCCAGGAGTTTGATTTAGAGTAGGTTTTTACTTAATTATAACTTCTGTTATCAAGTGAAGAAAAGTGGATTAAAAGCGGCATAACTCGAGTAGGCCGTTTCCAACTCGTGAACCGGGATTAAGGGGATCAATCGGAAGAGTTGGGAATTGATCCTCTTAGTTGGGAATGGAGACCGGACAGTATGGATGGAAGGCTAAAGGACGTGGTCCTGTGAACCTAGTCTCTGCGTGAGTCGATTAAGGCCCGTTCTCGTGTGCGGCCCTGTTGGACAAGTTTGAGTTGTGTATCGGATGCATACTAGCAATATGGGACCCAGGAAACCGATGTAACATGTTAGCCTGGGTGTCGAGGCAATCCCCACCGCCTTATGCAGATGCTGAAAGGATAGAGAAGTTAGCTCTACGAGGGTTTGCCGTAGTGAGATTTAATCCAAGTCGGTGGGACTGGTTCGACATTTGGGTGTCATGTGAAAGGTTGCCACATACGATGTTGAGGGGATCGGTTGATCACCGGTCTCGTACGGGCGTATGTGTCGGGTCAGTCGGGTGTTTTTGATTCGAATCACCGTCGCTCGCAGTAGTGAGCATAATCCTCATATTCGAGATGAGGGATGATCAACACCTTCACTAAATTTACTTTCTACCTTGGGCTAGTAGCGTCGAGACAAAGCGTTTCTTGTTTGATTGTGGAGTCTCGGCGTTGATGGCGCAAGGTATGTATGGGTCTTGGGTAGCTCACTAAAGTTACTTTCTCCTCAGGCAAGTGGCATCAAGATGAAGCGTTTCTTGTTTGACTATGGAGTCTCGATGTAAATTGTGCGAGGGTTATTAAAGATGCTTAAAACTTGAAGTAAGAACTCTCCATTAGCTCAAGTTCATCGTTTATGCAAACTTCTCTATTCAGCCCTCTATTTTCACCATCTAGAATTCCATGTGTAGGTTTTCGGTTAAGTCTTGCTGAGCATAAGCTCATGGTTTGTTTATCCATTGTTTTGCAGGTAACGTTGCATAAGGCAACGTTAGGAAGGAAGGGAGAGCCGAGCGGGGCAGCAACCAATGAGGAGTGTGAGTCTCGCTTGGAACCCTGCACGCCGCCGGGATTTGATGTGGTGCTAGTGTGAAGCATCCGCGGGCAGGATGGCTTCATTTTGCTTAGCGTAGGCTATAGTCCTTGGGTGTAGTCTGATCTTCTGCTGCAATGTACGCTGTGCATTATTTGTAAAATGAGACAATATTATGTATTAAAGACATATATTGTTGTGTATGTGTGTTTTTCGTTGATGTGCTGTTAGGTGCTGCATCGCACGACACCACCCAATGCGATTCCTGGACTGTCGGGGCGGGGTCCCCACATGAACCGCGAGAAGGAAATCGGGAAATTAGTGTGACACGATGCACCACTCATAACATAACCTAGAAACCTAGTTCTAGACGTCCGTGCGAGTTTGTGGGATCCAGAACCAGGGAGAACCATCGAGGAAACCTTCGGTTCTTTGAGTTTTTTGAGCTTTCACTGAATTTGACCTAGGTCGCACGGTGAACTCGTATTTGCTGCCGTTTCTCGCGAGATCAGAGCCTTGGACGTTCCTCGCTACGTCGTGGAGATGCTGTAGGAGCTAACTGAAGCAAGTTTGGGGCACTACAACATCCTCGTGACATCGCCAGACTTGCCACTAAAGCGGTCGCTGTCGCGAGGCCATTTCCGGTGATAGCCGGGCGGCGCCAAGGGTGGCAGCGTGTTCCCCGAACGATTTGAGGCAGAGGCGGGGAAATTGGTTGAGTTCGGGGCACGGGAACCGCCCCCCCCCCCCCCCCCCCCCCCCCCCCCCCCCCGTTGAGAGCTCCGGCGAGGTGGGCGGCGGATCGGCGCGGGACGGCTGGAGGTTAAAGAAGGTGATCGGGCCGGCTGTCAGTGAGAGGGGAGTTAAAACTGGGATTTTCTGTTGCACCGGATCAATGTGTGACAACGCACCGATGACACTTGCCCCGTGTGGCATTGCCTGAGAATGCGCCACGTAGTCCCGGGCCCGCTATCAGAGTTTTAAAATTTTCCCGATTTAATTTGAATTCCAGATTTGCTCCAAACTTTAGAAGAGCATAACTTTTGCTAGGAAACTCCAAATTTAGTGATTCAAATTGGGTTCGGTTCAGGTTGAAACAATCTATCCAAATATGCAACTCAATTTGTAAGAAAGTCAATAATAAATTCTGGAAGATTATTTGAATCTTTTTAGTAAAAGAATTTTAGAGGGAGTTTGGTTCATCTAAAAATCCTGAAATTTTGCCAGAATAATCCTTAGGATGTTATTGAACTCCTGTAGAATTTCAGTGCAGTTAGAGTTGATTTGAGTAGGATAATTCAGATTTCAATTTGCTGTGTTCAAATGAATACAGAAACTTTTCAGAAAAAGTCCCAAAGTTGTAAAATCATTTCTGGGCAATTCTGAGCTCCAAAAATTCTAGGAAAATTCCTGCAGGCTCTATGAACTATACTTAAAATTTTAGTTCACTAAGTTTAGCATGAACATGTGAGTTACTTCAGAATTAATTCCTTTTTTCTTAATTGCTTAGGGAATTGTTCTGAATAAATCACTCAATGAAAAGTGCTAATGTTTGGTCCAGATTACTTTCTTGTGACTAGGAACTCACATGAAAAATTTCTTATCCATTGGAGCTCTGGATCCTCACATTTCTGTTTATCCTCTTTAAGTGATTAAACCACAAAGTGAGGGATGCACTTAGCCTTAATTATTTTTGCTTAACCCAAACCCACCCACTGGCACCAGTTCCATTTTAAATTCTTAAACAGAGTTCCAGTTTTTAACTTGTCGTTAGACCTTGTTAGCAAAAGCATTACAATTAAATACACATGCATTTGATATCGTATAGTCATCGACGTGGGAAATTATGAAGCAAAAGGGAGTTGGATCAAGGAGTAAAGTGATCAAGCCTCAAGTGATCAGCAGCACTAACTGATTGTAAAATCTAGTCACCTGCAAAACAGGCAAGCCCCGATTTGCATTCAAGCCAGTTTATAAAGTCTTTTCATTTCTAGAGATTATAGCTATGAAATATTGATTGCATTAGGTCTAGATGATATTGAAAACCCAATTGCATGACGAGATTTACCCAAGTGAGAAAGGGTAGATTAGCACCTCCTCGAGTGGATTTAGGCTACGCTAAAGGTTACTTTGGAAGGACCGGTAGAAGTCGAGTAGTTGGAATCTACTGGCGAGTTTAGGGCTTGGTTTCATCGGAACGTGCTATGAATAGAAGTATCGAGGAAAATTCACAAGTGAGAAATGGAGACCGGGCATGGAGATTGAGTTGCAGCAGGCTGCGGACCATGCATGCATAGCCCTGCCTATGTCGGTTAAGGCCCATCCATGCTTGGCCCTGTTGGACATGTTCGAGTTGTGTACCAGGCGCATACTGTCTATATGGGACCAAGGAAACCGATGTACCTCGGGAGATCCATATTGGAACCTTTCCAATCGGCATAGGCTTTCGACGTCAGTAGAGCAGGAGATAACTCGCTCAAGAACATATCACTACGGGTATGTACCTTGAGGGAGCTTGTTGTTCAGGGCAATCGGACTGCATCCGGTGTGGAAGAACTTGGAAAAGGTGTCTGTGTACATCATCAGTCGAGGTTGCCACTGGCAACTCAGAGTATGGGTGTACGTGTCATGCAGTCCGGGCGTGTACTGGTTCGAATCACTGTCGCTCGTGGTTATATGAGCATACATGCCCACTGCATCTTGACGTAGTAAGAACTGAAGTGAATTTCTTTGAATTCGATAAGGCTTGTGATCTAAATTGTGTTGCAACCATGCTTGAGTTAGAGATAGTGCCAACTAAACTTTACTTCACCTTGTGCAAGAAGCATCGCAACAAAGTGTTTCTTGTTTGATTGTAGAGTTCTGATGCTGCTTGGCTTAAGGTCTTTAAAATGAGGCTATAAGTCTGAAAGTTAAGGATCAACTGTAGGCGAGTCCTTTGTGCAAATTCAGCAACCTTATTCAATCCGTCGTGCATGTAGAGTTTCTTGTTTAGAGGAGACGGATCAGTCTTGCTGAGCCTATATGCTCACGCTTGCTATATGAGTGGTTTTGCATGTTAACATCGATGCTATGAGGAGGTTGTCCAGTGAGACTCGGAGACTTCCGAGTCGTTTAACATTTGGACAACCAGCCGCTGCCCTATGTCTTTGTTTTGCTAGCGAGAAGAGTCCGCGGTATGGACATCTTCTCGAGTGCTTAGTAGATAATAAACGTGAGATGAACTAGTCTTCCGATGTAGTTATTTGATGTAAATTATTTACAAAGAACACTTGTAAGCTTCCGCTTTTGATTTATGTGATACATTTTCCTTATATATGTGCTGTTGGGTGCCGCATATCACGGCACCACCCAATGCGATTCCCAGGCGAGCGGCATGGCCCCGTGTTCGGGTCCGGGACCCTGTCAGTGTAGGGTGTTCTAGCGTGAAACCATGTAGGATGAATAAATAGATAATGAGGATAGTGTGACACAAACTTAGGCTATCGACTCTAAAGGTTAATGTGGTCCTAGTGGAAGTTAGACTAAAATGAGGGCTTGTTCCTAAATTGCTCCTATTATACACATGTATAGCCTAATAATGTACATATGGATATGCTAGAGATGAATACCAGTGCTTAGTGGCACAACACATCGTGCACGGGCTTAGCTCTGGCAACATCAGAGAGACTCCCGCTAAGAGCTTGTGAAAGCCCACATGCTCACTTGCTAAAGTGTTCATCACATCACACACACCACAGCTCATATTATGGTAATCTCATGAACACACTTGAAGAGCAAGTAACCACCATCAATAGGATGACTAAAGGAATAACTCACAAATCCAAAAGTAGGGTTTCCCACATGTAACCATGAGAGGCTGAGCTTACAATTAGGTCCTAAACATTCTTACGAATGCTCATGGCCAGTTTCATGCAAATCCAAACCCTTTTGAGGTACTTTTGGATACAAATATAAAAAGGGCTAGTTTGAATCTAAATTCAAATTCAAGCTACTTTCATCATCTGAATTCAAAAGGTGGATTCATATTCAAACTCCGCACATTCTTGTGAGCTGCCACACCAACTTTCATCTCATTTGTAGTTGATCTTAACGGTAGCTAAATTTGCTCAATTCAAAACTGAATTTGAAATTCAGATTCATGTTTGATGCCAATTCATCCAAACTGATTTCACATTTTGATTCACTAAAAATCAAAAACCCAGTTTCGTGGTTTTGGCAAATTTAAAAGGGCAGTAGGGTCTCCGGATAATATGAGTAGTAGAAATTCAATTTGTTAGGACAAAACAGGGGCTGTGGGACCCACTGTCAGTCACACAAATGAAATAAACCGCCTCACAGCCAATGCAGCTCGGTTCTTCGAGCCTCCCCCGCGAACGCCACCGAGTCGGTTCCGATCGCCACCTCCTCGAGTTTACGCAGCGCTGGCGACCAGCTTCGGTGCCCTCCTATCCCACGAAGCAACCCTCTCACTGCACACACCGAAGCTTTGCCCTACTCTCGTACGTGCGACTGAAAAACAGCCGCCACCAAGACTCACGCTGAGCTTCCATCGCTAGCCCTGTCCACGAGCTCCGACGCCCGGGCAAGGGTACAAACGGTGTCACCCATGCTCCCTCAAGCTTGCCAAAGCGATCACCGGGGGTGAAGTAAGCTAAAACCACGCTGTCGAGCACTGCTTCCGCCGGCAAACCAACTCCGGTGCCTCAATGTCGAGCCGAGCCTCCACTGAGTTTCACATGCAACCAAGCCTTAGCAAAGATCGTTTATCACCTCCTCATGCTGTCCGCCTAGTTTGAAGTCGTGTCATGGGATGAATCGGCCGGAATTTGAGTTTTCTCTCCGGTGGGTTCTTCGGACCGATGTCGCCAAACTTCAAAATTCTTCTTCAATACATAGTGGCTCCCAATTCTGGTCTAGGATCACATTCTTTAGACTCCCACGGTCTCCCTCGATCAAACAGGGCCCAAATTCATCAACCCTAGCCCCCATACGACGAGTTCTTCCTAGCCGCCATGCAAATCACTTCGGGCGCACGGTGACTGTGAAATCCCAAAACTCAAGCAAGTGGAGCTACAAGTCACACCGAGAAAACGAGAGGGAATTTAAACTTTTGAATTTAACGGTGTGAGCTCCAAGTCTAAACTTGAACTTGCAAAAATTCCCGAACATGGAGAGCTAAAGCTATCATTTGGTTCTCCACACATCCAATAATAGCCCGGCAAATTTTCAGATCACTTTTAAAGGATTTCCTATTTGTTGGAATTTAAACGGGAGAAAAATTTGAATTTGAATTTAAATCTCAGTTCCAAATTCCGACTTCACCAAAATTCAAATTTGAGTGCACCGTTGTGTTGCTCACATTTATTTTGACCTACCCTCCAAGTTTGATTAAATTTGGAGCTCGTTTGTCATTTTAAACGAAATTGGGGATATGGGAGAGAAGTGGACCCCACATGTCATACACACAAGGTTTCTACCGCCTCTGTTTTCCTCCCTCGCTGGAGCTCCCGACAGCACACCGGGAGAAGGCTTCGGGGTGAAGTTTTAGCGCCACCTCCTGCTCTCAGCTGGTTTTCTTCGCCCTTATCTCTCCCACACGCAGCAGCAGCGAAGTGCTTCTTTCCTGCTCGCACGTCCTTCACCCTCTCAAACTGAAGAAAACGCTGCCATGCTCCTCTGCTCTCATCGCTGATCACGTTCCGCTAGTGCGGGCGCCCAGCTGAGCCGTGCAGGAGCTGCGCCGGACTCCACTCGATGTCCCCCAACCCTCATCAGCCCGTGCCGGCCTGCTCCAATCGCTGCCACGTCGTTCTTCCTACGTAAGTTTGAACAAAGTCACGCCTTACTGATCATCGGCGCCTGGACATTCTGAACCGTATCGTGGCCAACCTTCTACAGAAAAAAGAGGCGCCCCAGACTGCTCTACACTCCGGTGAAAACCCCTCCTCTTTTCATGCACTACAGAGGAAGAATTTCTCTGTTTACTGCAAGTGTATTCATAGAACCGAGCTGCACAAATCTTCAAAATTCGTCGTGTTCAGTCCACCATCATGTGTGCCGAGCTGGAAACATGTTCTAGACTCTCCAACGCTCCTCTAGGATCAAAAACCATCGAAAATCATCAAGAATTGGGGCTGTTCTTCGAGAATTTTGGGCCAGCACCGAATTTTGCCCTAGGTCGCCGATGAGTCCCTATTTGCAGCCATTCTTCAGCCGATTTGAGCCCATGCCGGTGATGAGGGATCCCCCACGGTGATATAGAGCCTAAGAACCAACCTTTTGGTGGAGAAATCACCGCGCACGACATCGCCGGAGCCCTAAGGTTTGCTGTTGCCGGTGCGCCCCGTTTTCCGGCGAGTTTCAGCCGCCAGCGACCTCACCAACGAGTTCAGCATGGGGGAAAATGGGGGGGCGGCCAGCAGGGGTTCCGGAGGTGGCCGGGAAGGTCATTTCCGGCGACCTCACCGGAGGCAGCCGCCACTGCTCTGTTGGCGCGAGGCTGGAGGTTAGGGATGACACGTGGGACCCACTGTCAGCATTTAAACATTTTCCAGATTTTCCCATTTCAGTTCAAACTTTGGAGAGCCATAACTTGTGTAGGAGTGTCCAAAAATTGTGAAACAAATTTTGTTGGACTCCTCTAATAGAGTACTATCCAGAGGTTCAGCCCAATAATTATGAAAATTCCTGGATTTGGCTCATTAATTCATTTAAGAAAATCTGGTTGGAATTTTTACAGGAGTTCTGTTTATTTGAAAATTCCCAAATTTGGGAAGGACACTCTTCCAAAAATCCTTGAACTCCAGTAAAATTTTCAGAGGCATTGGACTTCATTTGCTTGGCTAAATGTTGATTCAATCTTGTATGTCTCTGAAAATTAGGAAAAATAACAGAATGATTTTCAGCTTTTAGCTCCAACTTCTAAAATCCATATCTCTGTGTACAAAGCTCCAAAAATGGTGAAACCAAGTCCTATGGACTCATGAGACTCTCAAGTTTCGGAAAAACCAAATTTGGAGCATGACAAGACAGTATAATTGCCATAGGATTTCAGAGAAGCCAAATAGTAAGAAAATTCCCTAGGCCACATCTTCCATCAACTTTGTCTGAAATTTTGCAAGACATACCTCTGTATGATCTATGGTCCACTGTAAAAATTTCAGAGCAAATTGAGGCCATCTTCTCCAGTTTTCTTCTGGTTCTTTCTACTACCTTTCTTATGTCCATTATAAATAGATCTTTGCATTTCTCCAACAAACATCCACTGCCCACCTAAAGATATTCTCTGTTTTTGTCCACAACAGAGCTCCTCACTCACTTTAGAGT